>JACXGM010022933.1:0-16457 GCA_016801145.1 Umbra pygmaea | reverse complement strand
CTGACTGTTCTGCACAATCTCAGGACATATGAGTTTAGGGGATATATGCGTCTTAAGGGAGGATTCAGTGATTTGTTTTCTAATAGTAATGATCTTTTTATCAAAAAAGCTCATGAATTCATTACTGTCAAAATGTAGTCCTATTTCATTTGTGGAATTCTGCTTTTTAGTTAACTTTGCAACTGTATCAAAAAGAAATGTTGGGTTATTTTTGTTCTCCTCAATTAGGTTGGAGAAATAGGCTGATCGGGCAAATGTAAGTGCATTGCGGTAATGCAGAGTACTGTCATTCCAAGCTAGTCGAAATACTTCCAACTTGGTAGAACGCCATTTCCGCTCCAATCTTCTGGAGGCTTGCTTTAGGGTTCTAGTGTTTTCTGTATACCAGGGTGCAAGTTTCTTGTTACGGATATGTTTAGTTTTTAGCGGTGCAACTGCATTCAGTGTGTTACACAGGGTTAGGTGTAAATCTTCAGTTAGTTCATTCACAGATGTGTCAACTGTGACATCATTGGTATGGTACAATGAGTCAGGAAGGGCATTCAGGAACATTTGGGTTGTTAGAGAATTTATATTACGGCTCTTAAAAGTCCCTGGTTGGGTTACAATTGGAGTTACTGATGTAACAGTAAATGTAATCAAATGGTGGTCTGAAATTCCTGGGTTAAGAGGATAAACACTGAGATCTACAACATCTATGCCATGAGACAGTACAAGGTCCTCCCCTATATGTTTTGTTTTGGTTTTGTTTCCCGCTCTTTGTGTCACATGATCCTGTCACATGTTTTTGTCTGCCTATCAGTTCTGTTGTATGCTCCACACCTGCACATCCTCCCCTCGTTATTTGGGTATTTAGTTCTGTGGGTTTGTTTGTTCTGTGTAGTTCATTGTTTCTTGTCAGGTACGTGGTTGTTCTTGTTCTTTGGAGTAGTTGTCTTTAGTCTAGTCATATGTTTGGTGTAAAGTGTTTCTCTTGTGTTCCAGGTTATTGTTATAAGGTAAAGGTTCTGTTCTAGTGTTTATGTAGTGTTGTTCTTGTTTAATGTTAGGTCTTTGTTTCTCATGTATTCTTGTCTCTGTGTTTCTTGTCAGTTCTCCGTAGTGTTTTAATAAATATATGTTCATTGAAGACGCGCCTGCCTCCAATCCTTGGAACTGTAACACATTTACTGTGTTCACAAAGTATTCTGTTATTGTCTTGAAGGAAATGTCCGTAAAATAATAGAAAAAGTCCTGGCAGCTAATTTCCAGTACTTTTTACAGTTTCTTCACAGATTTTTTTTTACAGTGTAGACTCAAAAATAGTTTTGTATTATATTTATTAAGTGCAAATGTACTGATCTACTTTCCGTGTGTGTGCTTGCATGTGGGTGTGAGAAAGAGTTTGTGTTCTAGATGTCGTGTCTGTATGCCCTGTATGTCATCTCATTGCCAAGCTCAGTGTTTGTGTCTTCACTCTACAGTATATCCCCATCTTTATTGCCTCCAACACTTACTGTAATGTGCAACCCGTGAATGCGTTTCACAGCTCAATTCTTTTCTCCCAATCATATTTACTTCATTATCACACCAACAGAGAGAGAGAAGCAGAAGTAAGAGAGATGGAGAGAGAGAGAGAGACACTCTAAATTCTGTGCCTTTTCTCCCTTTTTGTTAGCCCTAATGGGCCCCTGGCCTGGTGCGCTCTGTAGAAGCCTGACGGCCAATTCCACTTTTAATTTGACTCCTGGTTTGTCATTTCTGCATCATTTATCTCCGTGTGCCTGCTGAGTCAACGGGCCACACTTCAAACGGCAGGAACAGGGCATTGTGTTAAATGAAGCCCGGTGGGAAGCCATCGAAAGGGTACAGGGGAGAGACATATTAGAAGCAAATCAGCCGTTTCTGCTCCACAGGGTTTTGTGTAACCGGCCATTCTGGAAAGGTGGAGGGTGTGAGCCTTACGGTGTGTGTGTGTGTGTGTGTGTGTGTGTGTGTGTGTGTGTGTGTGTGTGTGTCAGAGGAACACATCACTGTATGCCACTTATTATGCTACACATCATGTGTTGTCTGAAATCCCTGTTTGAAACACATTATAAGAAATAAAACACAGTGACATATTGTAATGTCCTGTCACACAACGTAACACACTGAAACATATTGTAACACCTTAAACGTACAATATGTAGTTTTTGGCCACTAGGGGTCTCTCAATCAAAACAATAGCAAAACATGTACATTGATGACGTCGAGAAGTAGCGTTGGATCATGGGTTTTTATTGTCGTTGTCAATGGCAACCTGCCACTCTAGCGTCTCCGGCAGAAACAATGTTCACTGACAAAGTAATGAATTGTTAAATATATTATAACTTTATTCACGTTATGTTTAGCGGTTCCCTGGAACTTCGAGCAACTAGAGGAGTCAAAGGTTATATGACGCCATTGACGGGCTACAAAATGAAACGTCACATGTCTTCAAATTAAATTACACATTTCTCTGTGTTTGAAAGTTGGTGGAAACATTTTGGGATAATAGTACACCACTAACAAATATATGTAATACAAGTATAGTGATGTTTGCTTTTTTAATGCAAAGTACGTCTGTATTTTGTTATTGTTTTGGAAAACTACATATTGTACCTTTTAAAGGTTCAGTGTGTAAGATTTAGTGGCATCTAGTGGTATGGTTTGCAAATTACAAACAGCCAGTCACTCACCGCCTACCCCTCCCTTTCCAAACAAAAAATAATCTACGGTGGCTGACGTAGGATAAAATATGTTGTCATCTGAGAGTACCAAGTCAAGCAATGAGCTTTCTTCATATAGAGATATTAAGAAATTATATTTACTTAAATATTCAGTAAAACCACGTTATTGCAAATGTTATTTTTTCTTGTTCATTGTGTTAGTGTTTTATTCACTGACTTTACCTAGCTTATTTCCATGCTAGTTAGTACAAGATAAAAAAAGTAGCTTTGAATTTTTTTTTCCTTCATTAGAGCCTTCTATCTGGGAAAAGCCACACTGATGCTTACTCGCGATTTCTGCCTGCGTCGCTCCCATATTCGTCTGGCCTCTTCATGCTTTCGAAATAACAATCCAACTAACATTACATATTTTTACTAACAGGGTACTAAAAGTTTAGCTGGCTAATATGAGCTGTTATGCTGTAGGCTAACGTTCTGTTTTGCAGTAAATAGTACTAAGCAGCCGATTGTCTTACGAAAATAACCAGCACATTTCTCCCAACATAGCAAAGCAAAACAAAGCGAGGGAGAAGAACTGTTACATGCAATAATCCAACTACATATTTTACACCACTGACAAGGGAAAAGTCACTTCTAATGGTATCTATGGCTAGCTTCTAGCCAATGCTAACTTTGTCAAACAACAGTTTGCATTTGCATTGCTAAAGTTGGAATACCTTACCTGTCCAGCAGAAAACAGGCAACTTTGGCATCGCTTTGAAAACCTTTTTCCCTCATTAGCGCCTTCAATCTGGAAAAAGCCACACTGATGTTTACTCAGGATTTCTGCCTGTGTCGCTCTTGTATTCGTCTGGCTTCATCATGCTTTCGCTTCTTCAAAGCAGATTCTCCCTCCGTCGGCTCTTGTGCTAAATAATAGCTGTGGTCCTACAATTGTCCAAAATTCCACTTGTAATAAAAGAGAGCTCATACTATTACCTAATACTTAGAAACATACAACTTCTGCTGCTGCTTCTTCTTCTTCCGCTGCTGCTTCTCTTTCAAGGTAGTGACGAAACGTGCTCTGTAGCGATGTTTGTTCGCTGAGGGCAACGGTAGAATCATGACGACAAAATACAGCGACCTCCATAAAAAGGGATATAAATAAATAGATATAAATGGCTCATTCTAAGGTAATAAAAACAAAATGGTTCATTATGTAAGGTCTTTACACACCACTGAAAACAAAGTTATGGATCTTATTTTGCATTTCTGTCAATAGAGCCTTAGAAATACTACACACTGAACCTTTAACATTTATCCCACTATTACCATTCATTAAAAAAACTATGCGTTTTGTAATGTGATGAAACATGTTTTAACCCATTTTGCAGGAATGTTACTTTGTCAGTTTGGGATCCCAAGCCAAAAGACCATACTTAATTGTACTTGAAATGTATTTTATTTATCCTAAATATACTTCTAATGTATTACTTTGGTATGTATATTTTAAAAGTATATTTCAAATATACTTAAATATAATGAATACATACTTATGGTTAAACATAAGTATACTAGAATAATAATACTGGAGTATAATTTAAATAAAGATTTTTTTACTTGGGATTGCCAGTATCTACATGAAATGAAACATCAATGTCAATTACATTACACATAGGTTAGTTAAAGGAGTGTTCCACAGTAAATCAGTTTCATAGTATACCATTTACAAACGTTACCATAGATGATTTATGTCATATACACGTCTGTTCTTTTTCAATATATCACAGAAAAGCCGATGGTATATTTCAGTTCCTTTCACATCCACTGGGGTGCTTCTGTATCCGTCTAAAATTGAGTTACCACAACTCCCAGAATTCCAAGTGAATTTAGTGCCTGTCCCCGCTTGAACACACCGACACAGAACATGGGCAATTCAACAGCACACCTCTGTAGAGCTTGACGCTAGAAAGTTGTACATATTTGTTTTTGAAATTGTAGTCTAATTTCTATTCATCATGCCCGTTTGGTGTTCTGTACCTGGTTGCAGAAATTACAAGCAAGCCCAAAAAGAAGGAGTAATCTTTCACACTTTACAATAGGCTATAAAAGTTAGTGTCCGCAGTCGTCATTTTAGGTCAGAAGATTATGAAAGGGATCTACGTGCTAAATTAACCGGCAATACAGCCCGAAAGCGGCTGAAAAGCAATGCAATCCCATCCATTTTTCTTTATCTAGAAAGAGTAGCCTATATATAGTAAGGTATAGTAATTTATCCACTCAGCTAGCTACTAAATACAGCTGGCACAGTACATATACAGTACAATTACATTACCACACAGACACGATGTGTGCTCCATTTTCAAGGTACAGAAAATAGGTTTAATAAAGTTACTCATCATTGTCCTCCTGCTACGTCTCTCTCCATGTGTGCTGGAAAACTCCAGTGATTCAATGACACATATGCGGTCGTCAGTCATTTTCGGTTCAAGCCATACAAGTAAAGCTTGTCCATGATCATTGTAGGAAGTGCTTTTTTCTTCAGTAGACATGGATGGACATATTCCCACAGAAGCAAGTAGAATTTAACCACATTTCAACTGTATTATCTGTAGAACATGATTAATATCAAACTCCATTTGTTGTAAATGTTGGCACAAACATGTATGGTTGGATGTCACTCAGAATGTAAAAGCAAGTTGTAAAATTCCTCATCTTGAAATCCTAGGTTATTAGCAATTGTGTTACCAGCGACTATGTTTTACGAAATGTTTCACAGAATTTAGAGAACATGCCGGGTGGGCGGGGCTTGGAACAAGGAAGCCAGCGTTGTAGTTCTCTACATACTGAAAAAATCCTACCACCTCGTCTATTTAGCATTAAAACGGCTGATCGAAACGTCACAGAAAGACAAGCTATACCTTAAAAAATCAAGGACAACCGAGGCTGTTTGAAAACCAGATCAGTATAACAGGGATGCTTATTTTCGCGACCGAATACACGCCTACATTCATTTTCCTATATCCACAGTCGATTCATACCATGGGGTGACGTCAGCGAGTGAAAATTTCCCGCAAAATTTCTAATCTTGCTCTTACACTAGCCAGGCATGTATTAAACATATCTCACTGTTCTACAAATGTCTGGGAGAAGCTACTAGCACCTCCAGATCGCTGTAGGGTGAAGTATCCCTTTAATGCCTGTGAAAGATGTAATAAGGAGAACTTTGGTATCACCGTCCGCGTCTATGTTCACTCAACTGTAGCAAGTTGCCTCTCGCACCAATGACATATGCAACTCCAATGCTACTTCAGTAAAATCTCTCACGCCATGTCAGTCATATACATATTTGGCAATCATACAGCTTTTTAGCTAGAAAATAGACATTTTTTATTGGCCTTTTTGCGCATGTCCAAATGAAATTGTGACATTTTCAGGCATATTGGGAATTCAACATACTGTAGATCTAAGGTTCCAACGTCTATTTGGAAGGAAAGAGAGATGGCTGGTATCCTAAATAGCACTGTATTCTGAGCTATATGGGCCCTGGTTAAGAGTAGTGCTCTGCATTGAATAAGGGAACCATTTAGGATGTATCCATGGAAAGCAAGCCATTCAAAGAGGAATGTTTAATTAGATATGTTCATAGCTTGGCCCTGGACTTTATGATTAGGGTATTGAAAGCTTTTTTTGTCTGGCTAATGAAACACTTTAGGATATGTTCCTGGCTAGAGGGAGAAAGAGGATTGCCATCATAATAACAACAATTGTGTGTGTGTTATTTTTTAAGATATATTTCTATTTTTTTCTTGACAGACATGTAGATGGAGACAGAGATGAAGGGCACAGACAGCGGCCGAGCCGGGACTCAAACCCCCGTTGCCGGGGGACACGTGGTCCATTGTCAGTAGCAGTAGCTTAGACCAGTACACCAACTCTGATACTTGTTTGTGTGTTTCTCAGTAGACATGAGATAAGAGGATTCAACTTGAGATAAGGCAAAGAAACAAGTTCTCCAAAAAAGTGCTAAAAATATTTCCAGTCAATGGAAGAGGCAGTTAATAAAAAAATGAATTAGCTTGTCTGCTACCAATACAAAACCAGGCATAGTGCAAAATGAAATTAAATCAACTATGTGAAGGAACTGCTGTTTTACAAATCACACATGAAAATGTATGGGTTGAAGGCTTTTTCTATTGAAGTAGCCTATAAAAACATACATGATCAGCCATAACATTATGACCAACTGGAGAATATTGTGTAGGTCCCCCAATTGCCGGCAGAAAACAGCAGCCGCATACGCAACAAACTGTGATGCACTGTGTTCTGAAACCTATCAGATCCAGCATTAACATTTTAATTTGAGCTACAGTAGCTCAGATCCAGTCTGTTGGATCAGACCACACGGGCCAGCCTTTGCTCCAGACGTGCATCAATGAGCCTTGGCCGCCATGACCATGTCGTCGATTTACTGCTTTTCCTTCCTTGGACCACTGTTGGTAGGTACTGACCACTGCAGCACCACCGGGAACACCCCACATGCGCTACAGTTTTGGAGGTTCTCTGACCCAGTCGTCTAGCCATCAAAATTTGGCCCTTGTCAAAGTTGCTCTAATCCTCAGGCTTGTCCATTTTTCCTGCTTCTAACACATCGGGCCCTATCTTGCACCCAGCACAATTGATTTTAACCCATGACACATGTATTTTACATGACACCTGTATCTTTCCTATTTTGGAAGGCAAAATTAAGGAGTGAATTTGCGCTCCCAGGGGCGGTTCAGCAAAAAGAGGAGGCGTGTTCCGGCGCATACATTCCCTGGTGCTATTTTGCAGTTTCAAAAAACAATTCCGCCACAGACCAGGAAAACCCTAGTCTAAAGTCAGTGGCGCATTATTCAGATGCTATTTTAAGGGCACATGCTTGGCCATAATGTAGGGTGTGAACATTGCGCATACACTTTGCTTCTCTCATCTACACAGACAGAGCAGTTCCCATTTTTGTAAACCATACATAATTACATGGAAAAATATTACCAGATGAGGGAAATCATCTTGGGGTCTGAAAATATGTAATAAATTGGCATAAATCTAGTGTTCACATTTACCCAAATTATTTAGGCTGAATTATTCACACTGATATACAGTGCGGAGAACAAGTAATGGATACACTGCCGATTTTGCAGGTTTTCCTACTTACAAAGCATGTTAAGGTCTGTAATTTTCATCATAGGTACACTTCAACTATGAGTTGATCCAGAATATTGTAACGATATGACACTGGACCAGGTATTCACCCAAAAAGGTATTAAATACTATAGTTGTTGCAAGGCAAGGAAATGTATTTCTCTGGCAGATAAACAATTCAGACAAAACCAGGGAAAATCCAATAACAGGCTCTTGAGACAGGCAGGGTCAAGACACCGGAGTGGGTAGTAGTACAGGCAGGGTCAATACACGGGAGCTGACAGTCTAACAGGCAGGGTCAATACACGGGAGTGGGCAGTCGTACAGGCAGGGTCAATACACGGGAGCTGGTTCTCAGACAGGCAAAAACAATTCACAGGTTAGACAAGCAATCAAAGCAGAGGTACCAGGGGATAATACAGAAGACAAAATCTGAAATACTCAAAAAAACAGGGTCAAGCCACAATATACAATTATAGAAGAAAATGCTCCGTAGGATTATTACGTTCAATACCTCACAAAGAGGATCAGTGTAGAGAGCGTTTATATACAGACCAACAGGATGAGCAGGTGTTCAGAATTCCGGTGATCTCGATCTGATTACAGGGGTGCGTTCATGACACGCGGGTTCCTGAGTGTTATCAGTCACAGAGTAGTAGTGACGGGGTATGGGACTACGTCAAAATATCACATTGTATGATTTTTAAGTAATTAATTTGCCTTTTATTGCATGACATACAGTAAGTATTTAATTACCTACCAACCAGTAAGACTTCCAGCTCTCACAGACCTGTTCGTTTTTCTTTAAGAAGCCCTCCTGTTCTCCACTCATTACATGTATTAAATGCCCTTGTTTGAACTTGTTACCTGTATAAAAGACACCTGTCCACACACTCAATCAAACAGACTCCAACCTCTCCACAATGGCCAAGACCAGAGAGCTGTGTAAGGACATCAGGGATAAAATTGAAGACTTGCACAAGGCTGGGATGGGCTACAGGACAATAGGCAAGCAGCTTGGTGAGAAGGCAACAACTGTTGGCGCAATTATTAGAAAATGGAAGAAGTTCAAGATGACGGTCAATCTCCCTCAGTCATGCAAGATCTCACCTCGTGGGGCATCAATGATTATGAGGAAGGTGAAAGATCAGCCCAGAACTACACGGCAGGACCTGGTCAATGACCGGAAGAGATCTGGGTCCACATTCTCAATGAAAACCATTAGTAACACTTTACGCTGTCATGGATTTAAATCCTGCAGCCCACGCAATGTCCCCCTGCTCAAGCCAGCGCATGTCCAGGCCCGTCTGAAGTTTGCCAATGACCATCTGGATGATCCAGAGGAGGAATGGGAGAAGGTCATGTGGTCTGATGAGACAAAAGTAGAGCTTTATGGTCTAAACTCCTCTCCGTGTTTGGAGGAAGAAGAATATCAATCTGACTATGTCCTGCTACTCCTGTCCTGTCATTTGTGTTACTGTGTGTTGTATTTTTTGTTACTTTCTTTTTTAGATGTATTACTTTTCTGTAAAGAACTTTGGTCATTCTAGTGGCTGTTGTAAATGTGCTATACAAATAAAATTTGAACTTGAAGAAGGATGAGTACAACTCCAAGAACACCATCCCAACCGTGAAGCATGGAGGTGGAAACAACATTCTTTGGGGATGCCTTTCTGCAAAGGGGACAGGACAACTGCACCGTATTGAGGGGAGGATGGGGCCATGTATTGCGAGATCTTGGCCAACAACCTCCTTCCCTCAGTAAGAGCATTGAAGATGGGTCGTGGCTGGGTCTTCCAGCATGACAAGACCCGAAACACACAGCCGGGGCAACTAAGGAGTGGCTCCGTAAGAAGCATCTCAAGGTCCTGGAGTGTCCTAGCCAGTCTACAGACCTGAACCAAATAGAAAATCTTTGGAGGGAGCTGAAAGTCCGTATTGCCCAGCGACAGCCCCAAAACCTGAAGGATCTGGAGAAGGTCTGTATGGAGGAGTGGGACAAAATCCCTGCTGCAGTGTGTGCAAACCACAGGGCGAGCATCCGGTTTGGCAAAGTGACGCAAATGAGGAAGTGCATTCTTAAACCTGCATTCTATCTGAATTCCAGCTAGGGGGGAAATACGTCTGGTTGCAAAAGAGTGCGGTTTCTGTAATAGTCTATGAGAAGGACACTTCTCAGACACTTCTCACTTGATTATTACCCCAGTTAACATTTTCACAATGAGTACATGGTCTCAATCGCTAGATTTAAGCCTTCTGCAATATATAATGTTGTTATTTTTTATTATGGTCTTGTTGATTTTAAAATCGGCAATAAAGCAAGGGGCGTTTAGGGCGTGGCTATGGTGTTCGGTTGTACACTTAAAAGAGTTGGCAGTTCAGTTTTTCCTGTAAGTAACGTTACATTTTGTTTTTATATTTTGTTTTAAACCTGTTTTAGTTAGCATCCCAATTAATATCAATAAGCTAGCTAGATTACTCCTCCCTCTCATCTAAACTTGTCACATCCGCAACCAAGATGATTGCGCTTGTAACGACAAATTCAATGACCCAATTCCAATCTTCACAAACCAATGGGTGACGTCACACATGTAACATCCAGTGATATATATAATCTATGGTGCAGACCTGGTCAAGAGCTACAGGAAACGTATGATCTCTCTAATTGCATACAAAGGTTTCTGTACCAAAAGTTCTGATTTTCTGATGTATCAAATACTTATGTCATGCAATAAAATGCAAATTCATTATTTAAAAATCATACAATGTGATTTTCTGCATTTTTGTTTTGGATTCTGTTTCTCACATTTAAAGTGTACCTATGAAAACAATTACAGACCTCGACATGCTTTGTAAGTAGGAAAACATGCAATATCGGCAGTGTACCAAATACTTGTTTTCCTCACTGTACATCAACCACGAAGGAACCCATTCAATCAACATACAAGTCATCTACGATGCTAATAGTAAAATCACCCATGTCTTTGCAAATTAACCTAGCTCAGGCCACAACCCATTTATACTGGCAAACTCTGCCATTCCTGCCATTTTCAACAAGGGGAATCCCCTTTGATGTGTGGCTGTGAAGGGGATAATGACTATCTGTCAAAGATGTGGCTGAAGACACCATTAATGATTCCAACAACAGTGTGTGAAATGCTGTTTAATCAAAAACACACACAAACACGCAGTGTAATTGAACAAAAGTTCTGCAAACTGAAAATTCGCTTCAGGTGTTTGGATAGGACAGGAGGCACTTTACAGTATAGTCCTCAAAAAGTCGCAGCATTCTTTGTGGCTTGTTGTGTTTTACACAACATTTCCATGACTCATAAAATATTATTATGAATTATTACAGGACTTAAGGAGGGGTGATGTTGAAATGCATGTGTCGTTGCTACTTAACCCAAATGCCCCAGCAGCAGAATGGGATGAAAGCTTATTTTTACAAAAGAGCTGCTGCATCATCTATAGTGAGGCAAGCCAAGTAATCTCGGTCTAATGTGAGATTACATTGCAAAAATATCACCATGCATTCATAACCATAACCTGATTCAGTGAGAATGAGCCAAAACCACAATAATAATGTACAGTAACTACTTCAGACCTACCCATTTTAGATTTGTGTCGGGCGCAAGAGTATAATAGCAACATCGCCCAAAATCTGCCCACAAAGTCACTTGCGTTGCTGTTTGATACTTGCGTTTCAGATCGTTAAAATAGGGCCCATCAACTTTGTGGAGAAAATTAAAATTTGCAAGCATAAGGATTTGTCTACTTCTGTTCTCTTTTTAATAGGCAAACCTATATTCACCTATATTCACCTATATTCACCTATATTCACCTATATTCACCTATATTCACCTATATGTAACTTGCACATCGGTGAGGGTGTAGTAAATGGACATACCTAATTCACCTATGTTGTTGTGTGATTTCACACACTGTTGATTATGAACGCATCATGTTGTTATTAGCGTGTTTTCTCATGTAGTAATAAACGTAATACATTACACAAGTAATTGACTAATTTTTCACACATGTAGTTTACTTTCCTTAGTCACTCCATTTAGGTATGACTGTTCAGGGATCATGGTCATTTGAAATGTTATATATGCGTGATGACGTGAGACCCTATAGGGCTATTCTTGTCTTGGCCTTGAAAAATAAACGACACACGCATTTGTGTGCTCAATGTGAGAAATTGTTTCATGCCATTTACTGCAATTTCCACAAGGGCATCAGTAATGCTGAACTATAATTGCTAAACTTAATCAACTGGTGTCTTCCGTGCACAAACGCTTAGTAAGTATTATTAAAAGGAAAGGTGATGTTACACAGTGGTAAACAGCTGACTGTGCCAACTTTTTTGGTGTGCGTTGCAGTCATCAAAGTTGAAATTTGTCTTTGTTTTCAAAAATAAATTTAATTCCAAAGTAAAATATCACATAATGTGTTTTCAATATAGTACAGGATGAGTTTACTATTCACATGACTCTATTATTTTTGTTTCTGCATTTTCCATATTATCCCAACTGTTTTGGAATGTTATTTTATAAAAATGCATAGTTCTCCCACTGTCTTAAAAAAATGTGTATTATGAATTTTCTAAATTTCCTAATTTTAAAGTATTTTTCATTAATAGGAGCTTACGGAATATTCAATGTATTTTTTCATAATAGCGTAGGATATTCTTCATGAAAGGACTAGACATGCTAAACGATCAGTGTTTACACGTCATCACCATGGATGCTTCAGAAGAACTGGAAGTCTTAATTGCAACCATGGAAACAGAAAAAAAGAGTGACATTTGTCTTGTTGTAGTGACCGCAAATGTGCTCTATGGCAATGATGTTGGCATGTGACTGTAACGTCCAGCCCTAGTGGGCTGGTTATGGACTACATTTTGGTTTAGGGTCTTTTGTGGTTTTGTCTCCCTTGTTGCTTTCAGTGTTTACATCGTGGTTTTGTTGGTTAGATTTATTCCTCATGTGTCCTCATTGTTATTGCCCTGTGTGTTGGAGTTCAGGTTCCTCCCCAATGTGTGGTAGATGCCTCCCTCTTGTGCCCCTGTTGTGTATTGCATGTTCCCACATCTCACTCCCATGTCTTGTCACATGTTTCATGTTACCCAATAGATCACGGTGTAGTTAATTTCCTAGTCCAGGTGTCTTACATTGTCATCGTTAGTATGTGTATTTAGGTTTAGTGTTTGGTCTTGTCTCTTGTCGTTCAATGTAACCTGTGACGTGTCCTGTTCCCATGTTCCAGTGTTTTTCTTTGATTTATATACGCTTCGCCCCTCGTGGCAGTCTTTTGGTTTTTAGTTTAATAAAAGTATTTGATTATTGCAACCTTCGCGCTTGTCTCTGCCTCACTCCCGTGGATACGTGACAGTGACTGATCAAAAGGAAGTGGCTGACAGAGACGATGGTCTGAATTCTTAAACAAGCAAACTAATCTGTCTGAAAATGCCTGTTTTTGTAGGCATACATGGGACCAGGGGCCACTTATAGATAGAATGAATAACCACAGAACATGCATGTACCGGTATATATACAGTGCACATAACTAGTAATAGGACAGACAGTACTGTGGACTGGGTCTAGGTAAAGAAATTCCTCTGCACCTAATAAATTACCCCCCTAAATTACACACACACACACACACACACACACACACACACACACACACACACACACAAACAATTGCACAAATTACATACCTTAATTGGGTTTTTATACCGGTAGTTCAACCTTTAATAAAACTACTGATTTGTGTTAGCTACATTATGCCTGATATTGTAGTCTACATTGTCTGTACTGGCCACGTATTGTCACACTGCTCAGTGCTCATCACAGAATAACTTTGTCTGTGGACCGTGACTAATCATCGCTTTTTCATTAGTGGTTTCCCCCATACATAGTTATGCTTATTGGCTAAATCTTTAATATTGTTCAATTGTATTGGGGTAGGCAAAATAAAATAGTTAAACTTTTAAGCAAAGCGTAAATAACAGTTCTGGTAAAATGATCAAGCCTTGAAAGATAATTTGCTCACCACTAAACGTGTTTGGCATGCTTGGCAATTCCTGTTTTTCCCCATTTCCCTTCAAATATCATTTACCTCCCTAACCAGCGAGCAATCATTACGTGTTCTGCCAGACTGTCCCACTGACATGACACACATTTGATTGTAGCCTACAATTAATTAAAAAATAATTATTTTGCTAGAAACTTATTGAAAGACTGTAAATAACATTGAAGACCGATGTAATTCAGTTTTGATAAGTGATTGTAAGGAGAAATAATAAAAAACAATCAATTATGTTTAAAATGTGATTTTAGCGTTAAAATGAATAGAAATATTACAGCTTTTCCAGTGGTTCTTAAATATCACCCAAGGTAATTTTATCTGTGTCGGGGTTGTTTGTCAGGTTTTATTGGTTTAACCTGACTTTTAGAAGAACGTAATTCATGTTTTCAAATTAGTTCCCTGAAAACATAATTTGGGAGAATTTCTGAGATGTATGGTTGCTACAACAACACCACATCTAATACTACCACACACTAACACGACAACCACCACACTCCCAACACTGCTACCACAACACTCTAAAGTTACTACCAGCACACAGCAACGTTACGACCACAAACTACAACACTACAACATCACACACCAACACTACTACCACAACACACCCACATTTATAACAAAACACACCACCACTACCACAGCCACACACCAACATTACTACCGCCACACACCAACACTACAACCACCACACAACAACACGACTACCACAATACTCAAACACTACCATCACATACCACCACTACTAGCACCACACATCAAGACTACTACCCAGTGGTTAAATTGGGCCAGGGCTCTCCAGGGCTCAGCCCTGACACATAAGCCTGCTCGTTTGTGTCTGAATGTGCCTGCTTGCGGTTAGTTGCCTACTGGAAATATGTCACATAAAATTTAATGAAAGTGATGCTTTTGAAAACATGATATTTCTGAAAATAAATGAAAGACTCGAAATGGCATGTCTATTTTGTCACGGCTGAGCTGAGATGAAAACAATCAGAAAACGGCTGTATTCTTGTTTAAAAACTCAATCTAATTTGACCGCAAACCACATTGTTTACAATCTATCACTACAACTTTTACAAACTATTTCTGGACTTTCTACCTTCAAAACAGTGTTCCAGACGTTGAATTATATCTGATTTCGAATCCCCAGGCTATCTAGATGTCCGCAGAATTATGATTTATCTTTGTACACTCAGAGAATCCATAATTACAAGACTGTTACGTCGGCACACACGGAAAGATTGTATGAAGTGGTGATTTCTGTTTTAGATTTAGTTGTGTTTGTAAAAATAAAAACTTTTTTGTAAAACAAATAATTTGTATGAATATGTGTGTTTTGTTACCCTGGAAATCCAGAGTTCTTGCGAGAGCACATTTGAATTTGCTCAGCAAGTTACTCTGGGACCGAGTAATTCTGCTCATTAACTATGCCCTTGTAGCGAAGCTGCACCAATCACATCGGTGTATCTGATATAGGCGTGCCAGAAGCGTGTTAAACAGATGACGACAGCGCTGCGACCTCGAAGTCATTAGTAAACATTGTAAGATCGTAATAACACCAGTTGTTTAAAACGGCTTTGGCCACTACAATGAACGAGTTAGACTTGGCTTTCAAAAAGCTTGTCTAAAAGAGAGACAGAAGACGGTGCTCGAATTGTTGCTTTTTAGGAAGGACATTTTTGCTGTTTTTGCAAGAGTTTAATCTACCAGTTAGCTCCGCCATAGGTGCTTAGCGAAAAACCACTGGTGATAGGTCGTAGTTAAATCCAATTGCGTACAGTGAGATTTTCAAATGAATACTTGGTGCCGCCCCTCGAGCTGGGTCATTTTCATTACTAGATCCCAGACCCTTATATCCTCCGGATTTGGGTCTGGATTTTTGCAGGCTAGTGTTTTGTAAGAATAGAAACCATATCATGTTTTCATAGTTATTTATATGAATTTATATGATTAATTTGAACACTTTGGTAAATTACATCTGGGCACAATCGCGAAGGACACTTGGGGTCCTCTTACAAAATAGTCAATAGCTCCTTGGCTTTTGACTCAATCATTCTATAATTCTAGACAAATGTTGTCATCCCCAGGGGGAGATGATTAGATGTATATCAAGGACCCTATCTCAATATATGGCTTTATATTTGAATTTGAAAAATTCTGAAGAAAAAACCATATTTTCTTTCATCTTGTGCCATATTCACTGTGTACATTTATTCTAAATAAATTTTACATTTCCAAAAAAATCTTTACCTTTCAAAAATATCAACAATTTATATTTCCTTGCTTCAGGTCCAATGTAACAAGAGGTTAACTTTATGTATGCTTTTTAAGCGGAATTTGACAATCAGGGGGCGATTCCATGACTACCAGACACACAAACTCTACTACCACCACACCCCAACACTACTACCACCACACCCCAACACTACTACCACCACACACCAACACTACTACCACCACACCCCAACACTACTACCACCACACACCAACACTACTACCACCACACACCAA
>JACXGM010022930.1:0-16457 GCA_016801145.1 Umbra pygmaea | reverse complement strand
GGAAATTGGGAAATTGGTAAAATGGGTAAATGGTAAAATTGGTAAATTGTTAAATGGGAAAATGGGAAATGTAAAATAGGAAATAGATAAACTATTCAATTGTTAAATGATAAATGGAAAAGTAAAATAAATTCTTTTTTAAATTTACTTTGTTATTTGATGATTGAAAAAGTAAAACAATGTATTTTTTAAATTTACTACATTGGCTTATAGTAGGCAATGGAAATGATAAACATTTAATTATCCTCATTTCCTTTTACTACATTTTGGCGGTCCTGGGATTCCATAGGCACGTGCCCCCTTAGTTTCAATGGGCATGACGCCTCTGCTTAAGACGGCTGCCAGAATTCTGACTAGAACTGCAAAATTTGAACATATTACCCAAACTCTAGTCTCTCTACACTGGCTGCCCATTAAGGCTAGGGCTGATTTCAAAGTTTTACTGTTAACTCATACAGAAATCTAATACTGCATATAGCCATATACAGTATGTATATAATTTTATATGTCCTATATCGGCATATATGTTGGAAAAATCATCACATATATATATATACATGTGTGAAAATATACAAACATTGGCCGTTTTTATATATGTGACATACATTTCCACATTTGACATCCATATTTGACATGGTTTACAGAGTGTATAAATGATGTAATGTATAATATATGTCAATGTACATATGAGCTTATGGAAATAAATAATATAGAAATACTGCTACATTTATTCTTGCCTTATGTCAGTTAACAACTCATCTACAAATGTAAACAACAATGAATGCTTATGTGTGAGAAATTAATGTTATATACAGTACTGTATATGTGATGATAAGTAGGGGTAAGGCATGTATGTCAATGAAATATTTGGTAAAATATTTTTGAAATGTATCCCATGTGGACATTCAATATATGGCCATATATATATGTATACTTATATGTCAGATATCGGCATATATGGTGGTGTTACAACCCACCCGGTAGCTCATTAAACAAAGCCAGGTTGCAACTGCCCGTAAACAACAACACACAAATCGAAGGAATGGTGGAATGTTGAGTAAGTGAGTGCACTGAACCAACGACACAATACCGTAAATAGATATAATAATTATATGTTAATAAATACAATAAATAGAATAAATAACAAAGAGACCATAGGAAGCATTCAGTTAGCAGTATTTTCAGAACACAAGAATATATATATATACTCCAAGGACTACCACTATATGGGTATCGGAAAAGGGAATGCTGGACAACACTACCATCCCTACACCACATACAGTGGGGAGAACAAGTATTTGATACACTGCAGATTTTGCAGGTTTTCCTGAGACCTCTACATGTTATGTTTATTATAGGTACACTTCAACTGTGAGAGACGGCATCTAAAACAAAAATCCAGAAAATCACATTGTATGATTTTTAAATAATGAATTTGCATTTTATTGCATGACATAAGTATTTCATTCATCAGAAAACAGAACTCAATATTTGGTCTGGAAAACTTTGTTTTCAATTACAGAGCTCATACGTTTCCTATAGTTCTTGACCAGGTTTGCACACACTGCAGCAGGGATTTTGGCCCATTCTTCCATGCAGATGTTCTCCAGATCTTTCAGGTTTCTGGGCTTTTGCTGGGCAACATGGACTTTCAGCTCCCTCCAAAGATTTTCTATTGGGTTCAGGTCTGGAGACTGGCTAGGCCACTACCAGACCTAACCCCCTAAACTGCCTACTATGTTCCAAACTAACACTTCCCCTACCTGCTACAATAACTCAGTTGACCGCTGCCCATGTCTAACTGATGTATTTAACAGGGGAGTTACCTACTGGAGAATGTACACCCCAGGGTATCTACCTAATCCCTTCTCCGCAGGAACAGCTAACAGAACTCAAAATAGTATACTATACAGTGACTCAATATCTAAACCCTTAAAAATATAATGTTGTCTAAAATGTCTCTCTCCCAATCAGTCCAAACATGGCTCCACATATGCACCTTGACAGCCGACCACACTCCTCAGGAATTAACCTCCAACACGTACCACCTGTGAAAGAGAGAGAAAAGAGAGGAGAAAAAACCCTGTCCTCTACCAGACCTCTACGGTCGTAACAGGTGGAAACATCATCACATATGTACATATAGTATATGTCGAAATATACAAACATTTTATATATATGATAAATATTTTCTGATTTTGTAATTCAAATTTTGTAATCAAAATATATGGTCATATATTTTCAAATATATGATAAGATTTCCATATGTATGGCCATAAGCACACCCCATGTGCTTTATCGCTTAATTAGTAATGTATTACAGAAAATAAAAGAACAGTAGTCCAGACAATGACAGAATTAATAACCATAAATATATACATATAAGTTTAGACAAATAATACATGTATCACAATTAAAACAACAAACAAGTGTCTATATTTAAACTAAGCAATAAAAGAAACGTCCCCTTTTAAGGACACTTTATTTTAATAATAATATTGCATTCAACTTATATAGCGCTTTTCTTCCAAGGAACCCAAAGCACTTTACACAGTGAGGGGGAAAGCCCACCTCAACCACCACCAATGTGTAGCACCCACTTGGGTGATGCACGGCAGCCATTTTGCACCAGAACACTCACCACACATGAGCCATCAGGTGGAGAGGTGAGTAGTTATACATGCCAATTAGGAAGGAGGGGGATTATTAGGAGGCCATGATTGAAGTGAGGCCTGGTTGGGAATTTGGCCATGACACCGGGGTTAACACCCCTACTCTTACGATAAGTGCAATGGGATTTTTAATGACCACAGAGAGTCAGGACACCCGTTTAACGTCCCATCCGAAAGACGGCACCCTACGCAGGGCAGAAGACCCCATCACTGCCCTGGGGCATTGGGAAAGATCTTTAGACCAGAGGGAAGAGTGCCCCCTACTGGCCCTCCAACACCACTTCCAGCAGCACTGGTCTTCCATCCAGGGACTAACCAGGCCCAACCCTGCTTAGCTTTAAAAGCAAACCAGCAGGGCAATACAGGGCTCTATGCTGCTGGCTGAAAGATAAATAATAACAAGCCAAATAACTTTACAGAGCTTTGTTGTAAAAGATTTAAACAATGGTTTCCATGCTTGTTCAATGACCCAAAAAAATGTATTGTGAGCATGCACCTGTTGAACGGTCGCTAAGAAACCAACAACTTATAGACCAGGGGTGGGCAAAGTTTTTTATTTGAGGGCCACATAGATTTTTTGAAACCAAGAGAAGGGCATTCTATATATAGCTATGTGTAAAGAAATATGATATAGGCAATGTTATTGTTATTATAACACACACACACAACTAGTTGCAGAACATATACAGACTCTCACAAAAGTGAGTACACCCCTCACATTTTTGTAAATATATGATTATAACTTCTCATATGACAACACTGAAGAAATGACACTTTGCCACAATGTAAAATAGTGAGTGTAACAGTGTTAATTTGCTGTCCCCAAAAAAACACAAGCAACAGTAATTAAGGTCTAAACTGCTGACAACAAATGTGAGTAAACCACTAAGAGAAAATGTCCAAATTGGGCCCAAAGTGTCAATATTTTGTGTGGCCACCATTATCTTTCAGCACTGCCTTAACCCTCTTGGGCAAGGCACCAGAGCTTCACAGGTTGCCACTGGAGTTCTCTTCCACTACTCCATGATGACATCACAGAGCTGGTGGATGTTAGAGACCTTGCGCTCCTCCACCTTCCATTTGAGGATGCCCCACAGATGTTCAATAGGATTTAGGTCTGGCCATTCCATCACCTTTACCCTCAGCTTCTTTAGCAAGGCAGCGGTCATCTTGGAGGTGTGTATAGGGTCATTATCATGATGGAATACTGCCCTGCAGCCCAGTCTCTGAAGGGAAGGGATCATGCTCTGCTTCAGTATGTCACAGTACATGTAGGTATTCATGGTTCCCTCAATGAACTGTAGCTCCCCAGTAGACACTTCCACCACCATGCTTGACTGTAGGCAAGACACACTTGTCTTTGTACTCCTCACCTGGTTGCCGCCACACACGCTTGACACCATCTGAACCAAATTATAACTTGGTCTCTTCAGACCACAGGGCATAGTTCCAGTAATCAATGGTCCTTACTCAGCTTTTCTTTAGCAAACTGTTTGCAGGCTTTCTTGTGCCTCATCTTTAGAAGAGGCTTTCTTATGGGACGACAACCATGCAGACCAATTTGATCCAGTCTACGGTATATGATCTGAGCATTGACAGTCTGACCCCCCACCCCTTCAACCTCTGCAGCAATACTGGAAGCACTCATTCATCTATTACCCAAACACAACCTCTGGATATGATGCTGAGCACGTGCAGTCAACTTCTTTGGTCGACTATGGCGAGGCCTGTTCTGACTGGAACCTGTCCTGTTAAACCGCTGTATGGTTTTGGCCATCGTGCTGCAACTCAGTTTCAGTGTCTTGGCAATCTTCTTATAGCCAAGGCCATCTTTATGTAGAGCAACAATTCTTTTTTTCAGATCCTCCAAGAGTTCTTTGCCATTAGGTGCCATGTTATACATCCAGTGAACAGTTTGAGGGAGTGTGAGAGCGATAACACCAAATTTAACACACCTGCTTCCGATTCACACCTGAGACCTTGTAACACTAACGAGTCACATGACACCAGGGAGGGAAAATGGCTAATTGGGCCAAATTTGGACATTTTCACTTAGGGGTGTACTCACTTTTGTTGCCATTGGTGTAGACCTTACTGGCTGTGTGTCGAGTAATACACTCTTATACAAGCTGTACACTCACTACTTTACATTGTAGCATAGTGTCATTTCTTCAGTGTTGTCACATGAAAAGTTATAATCATATGTTTACAAAAATGTGAGGGGTGTACTCACTTTTGAGATATTGTATTTCTACCTAAACTCAATTTTATGAAAAATAAACAAATAAATGACAAAGATAGACATTATTAGAGGAAAGAATAGGCATTATGGCATTGTTATAACGGCGTCCTGGGGGGGTGTTGTTCTATGAACTAATATTGTGGACTTTGGTGTATAGTTATATGTATATGTATTCCAGTGCAGATGTACTGTAGTTTGTGTTGTGTTACCCACCATAGCTGGACCAGACAGGACCGGCAAAAAGTGTTCTTCACTGACGTGTCACGATTTTGTCAATCACGCAGGGGCAGATCTACAGGGGGGCAAGGAAGTGCAGGTGCCCCCCACTCTAGAGCTGTGCCCCCCCAGCTGCCCCCCAAACTTTGGTGATCCAAAGGTTTTGCTTGTAATAACAAATCGCCACTATGTCCACAAGCTTCTCATAACATTAAACTAAACAATACATTTACCAAAAGTGAACAATTTGAAATGTATTCTTAGCCCCCTGCCAAATACTTAGCTATGTAACGTCCCTGGTTCAAACGTGCAATTGGCATTTTCTCAGTCTGGCTCACACTAGTGATGGCCATTTCGATTCTTTTCAGGGACACAAATCTTTTGATTCAGTTCACGAAAAAGATTAATTCACTGATTTGTTCACCGATTCACAAACGATTTTCAGCGAGTCTCACGTTCACAAACAATTAGTTCTAGCAGTAGATTCATTCAGTGAGTCCTGCCTCCGAAGTCCATGCAGGAAGACTGCTGGCATATATAAATATATTAAAACAAGTTGTTCATATCTTACCGGTGACAATGACTTATATTTTCTTTACTCTTTCTATTTGTTTTATAGGTCAATGTTAGGATATGAACTCCCTTTAACTAATGATATTGGTCTTGTGAACTCAGAGTTACTCAGAAAAGTTATTGTATTCAGTACTTTGTCCACCTCTGGTTTATACACACATGTTTAATTTAAAGTTAAATTTGTAATGAATGTAGGCTAATGTATCCTTAAGACGATTCTGCATCAACAAAAACAGCAAGTCTATTACGTTAGCCAAAATCGCAAGGGAGTGGCCAAATCACTCTCTCTTTTAAGTACTTGAGTATTGTCTGTTGTTTAATACTTGTAGTACACTGCATCTTGGACACAATTATTGTACTTTTTATTTTATATTTTCATTTAGCTTTTTATACTTTTACTTTTTAAAAGATGCACTTTTTTTGTTTGTTTGAACACTGGGCTTATTCCTGTTGTGAATTAAAAACGCTTGTCGTGTGTACGGGCATGATTAAACAATAACTACCGTAGTTTAAAAGTGTTTTGTGTTTGTTTTGTTAAAGCCATTCACTTATAGAGATTGCACCGTCTCCCCCACTACCCAGCCAAGACCTCTTGCCACCCTTTTGCCCCCCCATGTAAAAATTTCCAGATCCACCACTGTGTCAGTTTTCTGCAATGGCCAGCGAAGAGCCCAGTTCTCATTTCCATTGAGCATGTCTTGGACCTGTTGGATCAAAGGGTGAGTACTAGGGCCATTCCCCCAAAAAATGTCCGGATACTTGCAGGTGCCTTGGTGGAAGAGTCGGGTATCTCACATCTCACAGCAAGAACTATAAAATCAGGTGCAGTCTATAAAGTGGGGATGCACTGCAGCACTTAAAGGAATGCTCCACAGTAAATTAAATTTTTATTATAGTATTTAAAAATGTTACCATAGATGATTTTTGGCATATAGAATGGCAGTTTCTGACAATGATCCCAAATCAAGGAATAGTACATTTCTGCCACTTCTGTATCAGTTTGCATTTGAAATTCCACAAGGTCCAAACTTCAAAGTGAACTTAGTGCCCACCCCCCTAATGCGTAGCTTGCGTAATAAGCCTGCGGCCTACTTAGCCATTTTACAGATTACACTTACTGTAAAATTGACAATAATTCAATAAGTCAAGAGTAATATAACCCACCTAGCTCTAAAGCAAAGTAGGAGGAGTATGAAGTTCTCCTGGACCGCTTGTGATCAGTTTCGGATTTTCGCCACATACAGAAAGCATGACGTCAGCATAAGCATTTTTATAGGGTAATTATAGCAATACTCTTGAAATGTACCCCTGAGGATTCTCATGTCAGGCATGTAGACGGCACCAGATTTATCTCTTTGAAAATATATTCATACAATTTCTGAGCTATTTTAATTTCAAACTACCTTCTTCTTACTACATATAATCCTCTCATCCATACCAAACTCATATTATTTTTATTATCATATCATCAACTAACCCCCAGCCAACAATCCCCATGCGCCTTTATAGACCATGTCTGTCTTCTCTGTTCCAGCTGCTTCACCAACAAGGCACACCTGGCAACTCAACAAAATGTATAGCATGTTGTACTATCATGACACTTGCATGTACAAACATACAAGCTATATTGGACTGTAGCTAGGTAACAGACTAAACAGTTATTATCTATCTACCTTTAATTACTACTGGAGCTTGCTAGCTAGCAACTAGCTAGTTAATATACAGAGATGCCATAAGTTAGTGTAATAGATTACTTTTCCGGGTTGGGCTGAGTTCACAACTTATGGGAAGTTCCTCAGTACGACCCTAATGACCAGGTAAAACTAGTTCTCTAATTTTAGAATGTTACTCATTGTTCCAAATGAAGGTAAAACACTGTAAACTTTTACAGTGAATTTTGCATCATTTTACAACCTTTTTTTACAGTTTAGTCATGTTTTAGTTTTTCATAGATCACTGGTAAGTTATGAACTTCTTTTACCTGGTAAATATGTTGTGAACTCAGCCCAACCCAGAAAAGAAATCTATTGAACTTGTGGCATCTCTGTTAATGTAGGTAGTGACCTGGTTAGCATGTTACATATTGCTAGCTAACATAAGGTAACCAGTTAGCATTAGCTAGCTAGCTTGCTAAATGTAATAATGGCTAAAATACAGTACCATATCTAAATTAACTATCTAGTTATCCAACTATTTGTAACTACAGCCTGTCTACATTTGTTATCTGCAGTTTCTTTTCTTCCTTCAGAACATTCCTTCATTCCTCTACACACTTATATTCAGCTATTTATGCTCATGAACAGCACCTTTGGAAGCTCCTTCCTGCATGCATCTTGCTGCGTTTGCCTAAAGCAAAAGAAACAACAGCTCACAGCCAACCAAGTATTTGTGGGTGGGACTGGGTGAGTCCAGGCTCACCCATTTGGCACTCAGGCCCACCCAATAACATCGCTTTACCCTTCAAAATCAATCGATGCACCAGAGCATCAATTTGCACTTTTCTATTAATTGTTCCTGAACTGTATGCTAGAAACTAATGGTTTCACTTCTGCTGAAAAGAAATAGGTCATTTGTTTAACAGTGTTTGTCCCAGGAAATATTTTCAAGGGGTCATTTTGGTCCTTCTAGACTGTTGTTGTCAGGCTTTTCCACCGCGGGTCTAAAGTACCGTGAAGATTAGGCAAATTAGTCTGGTGACATATATTCACTGCACGTGACTGCTCTTCCCCAGGCTCGGCGGTGGCAGCAATGTAGAACAACGAAAACGTCATAACAAAGCGACGGACAAGAATCATTGTTTGTGCGACACTGCAACAACCAGAAGTATGGATGATATACAAGCAATGCTGCTCTTGTTTGTGATGTATTGTTTAGCTAAAGATGTCATTGAGAAAACAATGTAAAATAGAAGAGCAGTGGCACTAAAGTGAATTCAGAATGCTCAAAATGCTTGCCTTCAAATTAGACTACAGATGTTATCAGCTATTGAGGAAATTGACAGATGGATGGAATTGATGGATCTCACATCCCTTTTCTTGGACCAGAGGAATACCACACAGAGCACCTTAACCAAAAGGGCTGCCATTCCATCATCCTGAAGGCGGAGTGGTAGGGAGCCTGCATGATGCCAGAGTGCTGTGTTTTTCAGGGTTGTGGGATCTAATGGATAGGGGTTTGTTTCTACCTGATGTAACAAAGAACATTTGTGGACAAGATGTAGGGTACTATGCCCTTGGTGATGCAGCCTATCTTTTGAAGAGCTGGCTGATGAAACCTTTCACTAACAATGGACAGCTGACACCACAACAACTTGTGTACAACCAGAAAACAAGCAGAGCCAGGGTGGTGGTTGAGAATGCTTTTGGCAGACTAAAGGACAAATGAAGATATTTGTTAAAATGAAATGACTGCAACACACACAAGGTGAAATCCATGGTGATAGCATGTTGTGTTCTACATAACCTCTGTGAAATGAATGGTGATGTGTTCAGAGAAGAATGGGTTACCTGTACACTAAACCAGCCTGAAGATGGACTGCCATCCACTCTCAATATTTTTAAATACACTTTTTCATTACGGATCGCCGTTTCCAGTTCCCGCTGTATGTCATCCTCAGCATAAATGCTCAGTAAGGCCTGAACCTTGTTGTCGGTCCATCGGTCATGGATTTTTTAAATTCCATTCGTGGCGATTTCGATACATACAGCTGTTACTGTATTCACCGCAGCAGACTTTTAATAATGATGGTTGCAATAAAATGCAGAGTGGACTCAACCAATCGAAACGCTATGTGCACACAACCAATTAGCATGTTCTGTGGCAAAATTCCACCCGCAATAGTTTAAGTACTTTGGAAAAGTGCCTACCAGACCAAACTCAATCTTTTAAAATTTAACATTAGTCTTGGGAGTCTGCTCTGTATTTTCTACTGCACAAGAGGCGTGATCAACGGGCATAATTCAAATGACTCTTTACGCAATTGAATAGTCCTTCAACCAATCAAACCAATGAAACAGCATAATTCAAATGACTCTGTACACAAATGGATAGTCCTTCAACCAATAAAACCAACGAAACAAAGCTGCTTGCCATTGCTTCTCCATCATCATCGTGTTAAACCAGCCCAGGTGTATAAGCCAGTTTGTGAATGATCCCCGCAAAACTGTAACAGAAACAGGATAGAAATCATGTAAATTTACAGGTTTCCAGCCTGAGCTGCAGGGCAAAATCAAATCACCACCATATTGGGCTGGATTTACCCAATCTGAAATGTACCCGGAGCTTTGTTTAGTCCCTGCGGTCGAAACACACCAAGTACCACCCCAAAGTCCCTAGTTCCTGGGGAGAGTTCCTGCGGTGGAAGTGGCAATAGAGTGAATCTCAAACGTGAGAACCTCTAGCTGTCTCTGATGTTTTTTCTAATAACCAATCAGACAGGAAGTAGGAAGTCTACATGATGTGTTTTTATCTTTAACTTCGTGGAAAAATGATATTACAGATGTTAACTGAAGCAAAGATTGTAGATTTTCCTTACAGATGACTAATGGAATAACCAGAATGGTGATCTTCATTTGAGGAGGAAGTATTAATTTGATATTGTTTTCATACGACTTATAGTTGATATATGTTAGTTGATGTTAGTTATTTGTTTGTTTCCAATTTGATAACAGAACAGGCTATTAGCCGTTAAATAAAATGGCAACTATGAAAGGAAATGAATAATGATGGGCTATAGCCTCGTTTGAATATACAGTACTTACAGTGTGCATTCAGCAATCAAATAATAGGCAAAGTAATAATAATAAAAATATGTTATTGAACCTGAAAGGGAATATATTCTGCTTTACCCACATGGGGTATTACATGAAAATATGCATGCATATGT
The DNA here is from genome assembly GCA_016801145.1 of Umbra pygmaea. Lineage (NCBI taxonomy): Eukaryota > Metazoa > Chordata > Actinopteri > Esociformes > Umbridae > Umbra > Umbra pygmaea. The sequence goes on along the minus strand of JACXGM010022930.1, from coordinate 5,869 downwards.
TGACATTGGCCATGTCATTCATCATTCACTACTAGTAGTTTAATATAAATCAGACAGCAAGGTAATTAAAGTTTTACAGCTTAACATCAAAGGTTACAATTAAATATCTCTGCTATTAGGTAGGACATGCATTTTAATTTGCAACGTTTCACTGTCACTAGCCTGCCTGTATAATTACATTTATTTATTTATGTACCTAGGCCCATCCATTTTTTGGGGGGCCCACCCAAACTGCAAATCCTGGCTACGTGCCTGCGCACAGCTGGATTTGACATCAGAAGAATAAAAGGTATGCATAACAAATTCTAAATTTAAGATTAAGTATTTTCTTTAAAAATGGGCACATCATTAAATATTTCATAAGTGCAAAATGACATCTGCACTTTTGAAATATTAGCTAACAAATAAACAAGGGGGGCATTCAGTGAAATAATATACTATTGACAGACCATATATTACAACAAATTGAATCGGAGTGTAATACAACATAATTACATTTGACATTATGTACATATATTTTTATGTCAATTGTTCATGCTTTATTGTCTTAAAGGATTGACCATTCAACAATTGAAAACTATACCATGTATTGTTTGTGATTTTTAAATTGATACATACCTCCATCATAATTGCAGGGCATCACATGTTAATACAAGCATATTTTGTGTGATCACGGGATTCACGTTTTTACATGTGCACTCATGTGCACCACATGTTATTCATATGTGTGCACATGTGAAGCTAATTTGGTTTTTCTGTAAGGGTGTACTTTGACAAATCCATTATAAATGCTTTAAAATTCTGTTGAAAGATTACACAGAGCAAGATATCTACAGTACTGCATGTTTTTCACTGATAGTGATATCCAATATGTTCACCAACTGTTGTTCTCAGAGAACAAAAGTTGCCCAATTCTGCAATATTTTAAGACGTTTATGAAGAATAGATACTTCTATAATGGTGAAAAAACAATCTATGAAAAAATGTCCTTTAGCTTTAATGATTCATAATGCAATCCCTACTCAAGCCTGAATTTCAGTGGAATTTGTATTCTTACATAAGTGAAAAAGGGTCCTCTGTCAGCACAACTCTAGCTTACTATGATTTCCTTCAATGGGTCTGCCAGAATAATCTATTGTCAATCTGTAATCAGTTTAATACACACTTCACTGAATGAATATCTTCCATAGGCTCTACAGAGTGGATCTCAGAATATTTTGTTAATGTCTCAATACAAACAGGCATCATTAGTAATTCCCCACCACCTACTGTACATATCCCACTCAAATAAGACATTTTTTCCACAAAAATGATTGCTGTTTTGATGGTTATAATCAACCATGATTTTAACTAAAGATTATATAATGTATTGTCTTATGGTGATGTAAACATTGCAAGCTTTATCTCCATCCCCCTGTTATCCTACAGATAAAAACAGACTAAGTATGTGTGGCCAATCAGCTTTCTCCGTGTCTTGTTTCCTAGCGTCCCTCTGGGCACAACACGTTGATGCAGCCGCAGTCAAGTCCTCTCGTCCCCCGTGTCTGTAATACCTGCATGCTGAGTGCCAGGGTGCTGATTGCTGTAGCAGCCATTCCCCCCACCAACCCCCACAGCACACCCAACCACTCTTTATCTACTACTATAAACAGACAGACAGACACACACACATACACACACACACACAGCAGAAGCTCTTTAGAGCCCCCTAGTGTTTTCCTGACTGTACAGTCCTGTAGCTATTTCCTGTACTGGTTATTGTAAGAGATGGAAGAAAAAACAATACGTTTGAATAGTAGTGGACCAGCGGTGTTCCAGCGGTTATTGCCACTAGGTTTCCAGCATCAGCATGTTCAAATCCAACCTATGGACTTTCTGACTAGCAATATCCGCTACCTTTCCATTCTCGTCTTCACATTTTAATACAAATAACATTAAAACATAACTATGTATGTGTATGGCTCAGATGGAATTATTAAAATAAGTCTGAAGCTAAATATGGTATAGTGACCCTTTGAAATCGCCTAAATGTAATAATGTGTATAATTTTGAGTATCTTGGACAAAATAATCTTGGATTCACACTGGTCACTGTGTTTAGTCCCACAGTCCCATTGAGTTTACGTCTTGGGTTTTTCAGTGATGTTACATGTCTGAGGGTTTGACCTTGTCAACATTCATAATGACATTGTAACTTTTTTCTGCCGGGTCTCAGGAGGCTAATCCTAAATCAAAGTATTGGCACCCATCATGGATTTTGTTTGTTTTTTTAGTTTGTTTTTTTATTCCTTTATTTATACAGGAAATCAGTCTGAGACCAAGGTCTCTTTTACAGCTGAGTCCTGTTCACAAAATCACAATAACATACAGCCATATAGAAAAAATATATATATATATATAGAACACCGTTACACAAAACAATTGCAAACAACAATAATATGTTCATTTAAAATCGCTTTAAATTTTCCAAATTGAATTGGAATTGAGAAAGTGAATTTAAAAAATAAACACAAACATATTTTGGTTTCAGATGTAAGGGTGAGCTGTATATGTTTTAACACAATAATGTTTCACACACCAAACATTTTTATGTATAATATGTTTTTTTTTAAAACAGGTTTAAAAAGTAATGGAACCCCTAAAGAATTTAAATGAAAAAAGTTTTTAAAAATGTTGCTTTATAAGACATACATATTAATTGTTTGCAGGCTAAATGTCTCCTCTATATAATTGTGTAACTTGGAAATATACTTACGTGGAGACAGGGCCCTCTAGCACTGCTTTGCAAGAATGCTGACATGGAACTGGTCTCATTATAAGTACTAGGCAATTATCCCTACTGCAAAACATTTTTTAATACAAACAGCAGCATAACAAAAAGAAATGCTTCCAGTTAATTAAATCATCCATCCCGAACAAAAGCATTATCCCAGTAATTATTCCTAAAGTGACTACAGACACCGCTGATCCATTGTCCATGTTGACTCATATTCATATTGGGATGGCTGTCCACTGTGATTCTTGCACACTGCACACACACATAGGTCATCACTTTGTGTTTCCATTAATATCAAATGCTGTTTACACTCGTCAATATCTCCACTGATAAGGTCAAATTTGCAATTAATACTTAAATGGTCACCAATAACCAGTTAAACGAAAGCCCTGCAAGAAATAGGACAGACCCTCCTTTATTGGGGCAGTTTCAATTCACCTGAAGAAGTATTGGCAACCTTCATGAAATTGAGGAAAATGTAATGCAAAGAATAAACAACAAGTTATCTTTCACGCTGGGGAAACTGTATAGTTTATTTTTAGTGCAGTAATCTCTCAAACACTAAACATTATATTGTTCTGCTAAACAGGTTTCGAAAGTATTGGCAACCTTGACAAACTTTTCTCAGAAAATCGAACAAAGTGGAATCTTATAAGATGATACAGTATATGTTTCTTGGCTGGACTCAGTGTTCTGGAATGTATTGATGCCGTTCACCTGTTCCTGTTTCCCTGAGGTATGAAAATGAAGTTGCACACATGTAAAATCCCTTTGCCAACCATCACCATGTGTAAAACCAAAAGGCTCTTATAAAGCTTTTTCTGAAAACGAGACAGATGGTTGTTGACGCACACAGATCAGCCAACAGATATAAAAATACATAAAGAGTTGGGAATACCAATAAACAACATTAGGACAAGAATCCAAAAGTTTCAGTCTGCAACATTTGCAAATGTGTTTATTGGTAAGGAATGTGGTGAGGGAGGCAAAAAATAATCCAAGAATCACAATGTAAGAACTGCACAGTCTAGTATAATCTTGGGGTTATCAAGTTTTGAAATCGATGCCAACAACCTCTTTGGAAGGATTGCACAATAAAAGCTCCAGTTACAAATAATCTTTGTCAAGCATTTTGAAACTACAACTAGAATTGCGTCTGAATTGAAGAAGGTAGTCCACAAGCTGTAATTAAAGACTATCAAAGTGTTTGAAATTTAAGAGGATTGGTCAATGAGACGTGCAAATGTGTGTGCCAACTCTGTCAGACTTTACAGGAAGAGGCTCAGTGCTGTTTTCCACACCAAGGAGAGACTTCATGAAATCTTGATTGTAGGGGTGCCAACCCTCAAAACAAATGCAAATAACTGGGCTAGTAACATATTCATGTGTGTGGCTATGCAGGTATGTGCTGAGGCACACCTGCAACCGAGCACAGGGTTTATACATTGACTGCTGGACTGTGGTTTGAATCCTGAATGCTGATTGGCCAACAGCCGTGGCGTACCGTCACCGTCTACAACCAGTATGACGTCACGTCTCTGTTTATTGCTCTAAATGAATTGGTAACTGGATTATGAGAGCAATAAGTCATCTCAGGGTTTAGGATACAGTATATTGCCAATTTAGCACAGCTAAGTGCAGTGTGCTGGCCCTCTGCAATATCTCCTATAGACAGCTCTTTGGCATGCAGTATTGGCTGTATGCCACACCCCTCATGCATATTACCTATATAAAACAATCACAAGACCAGACACTGCAAGCACCCATCTACGGACGTGGCCAAAAGTATTGGTACCATTGCATTTTATTCAAATAATGCACCCTTCAAGTGTTGGATTTAAAAAAACGTTTGTCATCAATTGTCTTTGGTTGCATGTCTTTGGTTTGCAGTGTAACAAAACTGCTGTGGAAATGAATTTATTTAGCTTATTCTAAAAATACATTCTAATATGGCCTGGACAACATTATTGATATGCGTGTAAGAGCAAAGGAGTGGTGGGACATATTAGTAGCTAGTAATGTGTTGTCCCCCACTTCAATATAATGAACAATTTGCAAATTTTGTGTCCGCTCATAGCCAGTATTAAATTTACCCCTATATGGAAGGTATGACGTTGAGAAAGCAAGCAGGAACTTTCGTAATCTTCATTAAAAAATAAAGAATATCAAATTAACGAAAAGTCCCCTGACCTATATGCCCTTGAATGTGTGTATCACACTGAAAATAGAAATAACAAAGAAAACCAGAGTTGACTGAGGATGTTACAAGGAAGGTAGTAGGCAAACATGATCAACACAAAGGCTACAGGACCATCTGTAAAGAGATGGATGTTCCTGTAAGCACTGTTACCAATATTTTAAAATGTTTAAGGCAAATGAGACTGTAGCCAACATCCCTGGAAACGGCTACAACAGGAACATTGACACAAGAATGAAGAGTATGATTGTTTGAATGGTGTCCTGATCTAAATACCATTGCACATTTGTGGAAAGACCTGAAACTTGTGCATCCATCAAACCAGAGAAAACTGGAGCAGTTTGCTCAAGAAAATGGGCCATGCTCCCAGTCAAGAAGTGTAGAAACCTCATTCAGCTACAGAAAGCACTTGATTGCAGTTAATGTCTCCAAAGGCTGCGCAACAGAATATTGGGTTAAGTGTCCCGATATTTATGTCTATGGTATTTTTATTTGTTTTAGTATACAAAGTAATATGTTATTAAATAAATCAAAAGTAAAGTTTTTGTTCTATTGAATGCAAGAGCGTAGGTTTGGTTTGAACATTGGTGGGGACACAGTTTTACCATTCTATTTGCTATCGATGCTCCTGCCTGTTGCTAAAAGCATGAGCAGAAAGCGTTTGTGCAAACACACACTCACTCACACACACACACACACACACACACACACAAGATACTGCATTTCATACAGTAGGTCAGAAGTGTCAAAATATATTCAGGTTTATTCAGAGTTCTGTAACATTAGGTAAGTCCAGTGGTTAACTAAACTTATTTCTTAATCTAATATTAGCTAGCTAAATTGAATATTGGTTTCTTCAAGTCTGCAGGCACAAAGTATCTTGTGTGCTTTAAACCT
>JACXGM010022929.1:0-16458 GCA_016801145.1 Umbra pygmaea | reverse complement strand
GTTAGAATAGTGGTGAGTGGTAAAAGAGATACGTTAGAATAGTGGTGAGTGGTAAATGAGATACGTTAGAATAGTGGTGAGTGGTAAAAGAGACGTTAGAATAGTGGTGAGTGGTAAAAGAGATGCGTTAGAATAGTGGTGAGTGGTAAAAGATATGCGTTAGAATAGTACTGTAAACCTGTTACAGACGGTGCTCTAAACCTGTTACAGACGGTGCTCTAAATCTGTTACATATGGTGCTCTAAAACTGTTACAGACGGTGCTCTAAACCTGTTATGTTTGTGACAGCCATCATCACTTTTTGTTAGCTATTTAGATTTTAGAAAGCTTTGTTAACTGTATGTTTCTTCGCAGTGGTGTCAGTGACATCTATGTTGGTATAAAATGTGTAGAGGGGGTATGCTTAGGCTACAAGACAACTGGATTTTAATGTAATTTTATTATTTAAGATAATTTCTAAGTAGGCCTATTTGTCATGTTCACCTGCTATGTGCTTTGAGTAATGTGACAATATGTCTGGAGCTGAACCCCCACTGAGCCTCACTGCTGAAGATGAGCCTCTGTCAACTGACCCTGCTACCTGGCCCTCACATCTGACTGACAGGATTCAACTGACCCTGCTACCTGGCCCTCACATCTGACTGACAGGATTCAACTGACCCTGCTACCTGGCCCTCACATCTGACTGACAGGATTCAGACTGAGCTGGTTCGCAGAGGACCAAGTAAGGGGGGGCCGCTCAAAGGGGGTCTCGCCCAGGGTGTAATTCAATGAAGACCCGCCACTCTCCATTAAAAGGTGAAAAATAATGCTAGGTAAGGTCAATGAATGAGAGAAGCTGGTTGCCTCCTCTATATTTTCCAAATTTTACATGTGAGATGTCACTTCATGGTTCCCCACCAATCCTGTTGTAATCCTGTTCTATGTATTTTATTTTGCAATTCTACAGAATGGAAAAATGCCTTTTGATTGAAAGAAGTAATTAGCTTTCCTTTTGGTGATTTATAAATTAATGACTTCAGCTCCCATATCTTTGGTGAATGTTTTTTCTGGTTTCATATTTGATGATAATTATTATTTATAAAGCCCTTATTACAACAGCAGTTGTCACAAAGAGCTTTGACAGACACCCGGCCGAGACCCCAAGAGCAAGCAACACAAGTGATGCACAGTGGCTAGTAGGTGGGACCCAATAAGAAACCTAGAGAGAGGCCAGACACCGGGTAGGGGATCTGAAGGTACACAGCCCATTGTATTAAGGTCACTTTGTTTATAATGCTTCCATGTAAGTTCATATTTTAGGATAAATTGACATGCAGTAAGTAGCTGTGAGAGATTTCGAAGTAGCCTATTACAGCAATCAGAATGAGAAAACTAATTTAATTGATTTTTGGTGAATATTTTTCAGATAAAATTTAATTCTGCTTCCGTATACATTTCAGGTTAATTTCACTTGTAGTATGTAGATGTGAGAGTTTGGGAAGTACTACACCAATCAGTAAGAGAAGATTGAGAGAATGAGAGATTTTTATTTAATATTTTAAAGAAATAATCCTGTTTTGGTTCCATATTAGGCTATAATCAGCAAAAACTAAACTGTAGTAGCCTACTACTAGCAATAAATATCTGAATGGGAAGTAGGCTAATGCAATCATCATGAAAACTTATTCATAAATATTTTTTGTCCATAAATAACCTACGTTTTGTATCCCTCCTGCCATTGCAGTCATTTGCAGACGGTTTCTCACACACAACAGATGATGAAGCGTTATGAAGCTTTATGTCGGATAAAAATCACTAGCGATAATAATTGTAGTTGTTTTCACTTGATACTCTGTAATAATTGATACTCTGTCAACTTTCTTTGACCCTGATTACGTCATTTGACCTGAATTGAGTTGTCGATCTCGAACGAAAGGGAAGTTCAAATCGAATATCAAATGAATATCAAACGTCAAGGCAAATTCACCGCGCTTTTAGAAATATATAGCCATATCCACACATTCAGTTTTCCTAAACATCTGGAAAGGTATTCCTCAACTGAAAATCTTAGCGGTAAATATTAGCATAACACGAGCAGTAATGTAATGAAATGACAAGTCAACTGACTGTAGTCGATCCTACCTGTGAACATCAACACAACGAGAGTAAGAAATCCAAAACATACTTTCACCATTGTAAATATTGACAGCAAATCTTCTATCGACGACGTTCAATTACTGTCTAAAAAATCAAATCTCTGTACAGTACAGCGGTAATGATAGTTTCATATATATGGGGTTACTATAATGCCATGATTCAAAACTGAAAATAAAGTTCGATTTTGAGTTTTCGAACACTTGGTTTCAACCTTTCAGAACTTTACTTTCAGTTTTGAATCATGGCATTATAGTAACCCCATACATATAGAGCAGTCCCGCCCCTCGCCCGAGAGAGCTTCTTCTTCTTCGAGGTAATGGCGGATCGCAACCAACATAAGGTGCATCTACCGCCACCAACTGTACCGGAGTGTGAGGCCGGTCACGGCCCACCCAATTCAACACCACCCACCGAACCCCACCACCCTAGAAATTAAAATACAGCCCACTACCCCCCCACCCCACTACCTACCCTCCCCCTTTCCCTTCCCTTTCATCAGCTCGTGAACCATCTCCCCTGTGACATCAGTAATACCCATAATCTCCCTAGCTGCACCCACCACGACATCAATCCTCGCATTCCGTCCCTTAACCTGACTACACACATTCACCACACTACACAAAAATGCCAAAAACTCAACCCTGCCCACCACCAGTGAATCCTTACCAACCATACACTCATGCTTACACTTCTCTGACAACACCACACTGCGAACACCCACACCATCATCCGACACCGGGCCTACAACCCTCTCCTTCTCCAGCTGCACACCAACCCCAAGTCCCCCCACTCTCCGTACCGCTTCCGCATACGTGACCCCATCTAACACCTTAACCAGCTGTGCCTCCCCCGCCTTCTTCTGAACCACACCACCCCCAAACGCAGCACTGTGCTCCCCACCACAATTACAACACCTCACCACGTCCCCTACCCCACACTTACCATACTCATGCGCACTCACACACCTACCACACCTACCCTTCCTTCTGCAGACAGCAGCCACATGCCCCATCCGCTGACAATTAAAACACCTCAGCAGGGTTGGCAACTTTGGGAGTTTGGCTGGTGTGAGACTCGGTAAAATTTCAGTGCGCGCGCATGCGCGTGCTTGCGCGTGAAGAACACTTTTGTTAACCCTAATTTTAGAAATGTCAGTCCTTGTTTACTTAGTATAAACTGTGATTTATGCAAAGAAAACAGCTAATAGAATGGAAACGCTTATTTTTTTTATTCTGAAAGCGTCAGAGTCACGCCAGATGCGTGAGAGTTGGCAACCCTGGCAGTGTGCTCCGACTCCCAACCATGTTCCGAATCTAACACTCTGAACTTTTCACACGCAACTGATGTACAGGTGCAAGGTTTTCAGCGAATCAACGATCAGAGAATCATGCAGTGAGAATGTTTTAGGCAGATGTTACAGCTGTGGGACTACTCTCCTGTTATTAATACGCTGTGGTCTAGTCATCAACAGAATATTAACGGATTGAAAGGGGAGAAAATTTGATTTTGGCGTGACATTCCTTGCGTGTGCGTGAGAGCGTGAGATTGATGCTGAAAGCGTGAGTGTCACGCCAGATGCGTGAGAGTTGGCAACCCTGCCTCAGTGGCGGTGGCACATATTCCCATGCTCCGCTAAACTCTCGGCCACCTGTCAACAGCAATGACCGAACCCTCAGAATTCTCGTTCAACTAATACCTTGTCCTGAGCTTGTTACAAAATGTTGAACCCCGAGAGAGCTTGGGTTCCGGAAGTAAATTTCCCATTCATTTCTCCCGTTGACTTCTGGAAAAATCTGTATATAAAGAGTTTTAGACCATGCCTTAATCTAACCAGCTACAACGTGACTCATAAACATACATAATATAATTTCTAGTGAAAAAATGAACCGCAAATCCAAAAAAAGTCAAAGGTACAAGACTGTGTACATATTTTTTATTCCGAGCAAAGGAACTACTCATCCCATAAAACATTGCAAGTGTTATCTTTCCGCCTTTATATTACTTAAAATTACCTAACTTTAGCTAACTTCACTTACACACTTACACCAATATGTGCAGGCACCCATAAAAATATCACTGAAATCCCATAATCTGTATTCTGTACATTGTCTGCTAAATTTCCAATAAAGTTTCTGCTCTACTTTCAGAATGCCCAGTTTGCAAACTAGCCAATGCCGAACTTGAGTCTGAACAAATAACTGCTTTCAAAGGCCTTACCTCCTCTATCCATTGTGTCACCAATAATAGTGCAATCATTTCCCCCGTATACACAGATAACTCATCATTGATCCTTTTCCGCACTTTTTTTTTTAATTAACTGAAAATCAGGAACAATAAATGCAACTCCCAACTTGTTGTCTCTACTCTTTAGCCGCTTTCTGACCAAGTAGTTACAGGAATGTAGTTATAGGAACAGTCCACTTCTAAACAGTTCTACTAACTACTCTCCCCAAAACCGTTTTTTCTATTTGCATTCGCACTAGTCAAGTGGCCATAGGAACTGGTAGGAGGGATAAGGGAGTGACGCAAGCACCGCAACAGGCTTTTATAGCGTTGTCACTAGACTTTAGTGTAGCACTACATACAACATTTCACAGTTTAATGTTTGTAACACTGGGTGTATGATTGGAGATAAGTGTGTAAATCATTTTATGTATGCGGATGATCTGGTTGTTTTCAGCCCAAGTAGTGCTGGGTTCCTTCCGCGGCTTGCTGTTTGTTTGTTCAGATTATGAGGCTGAAAACGACTTCCAATACAATTTTATAAAAATAATGTTGTGTTGATAATGTCCTAATAAGGGAGTTCGAAACGCGGCATTTAAAAACTAGGCTGGAGTCATAGAAATTGAGTAGCTACTTAACACAGAAATACAAAAGACAAAGGCTCCAGCATAATATGTAGCATTATACGCAACAGACAAACGAAGAGACCGGCGTAATTTATAAGTTGGACCAATCAACGTGGACCTAGGAAAAGGGAAAATGGAAAGACCCTGCTCTGGAGTAGGAGCTAAAAAGGTTATAGGAACGGCGGTGCGAGGAACTAAATAATCCCGCAATTTCTTCTATCGGAACACGAAAAAAAAGGGTTATAGGAACGTTATGTTCTTGGAACTGCAAAAATCCCTGCAGTCGGAAAGCGGCTTTTGATGCGTCTGTATCTGAACATATCTATGGTACTCCTTAATATATTTCTCCACTTTCCATGAAATACATGCCCCATCCTTGTTTTTCCCCTCCAACACAGTAAAATCTACTTTAACATCTGGAAGCATCTAGGGTTTAATTACTGGCAACGGTATAGTTGGGCTAACCATTATCTTATTAACTTGAAGCTCCATTGCTTTCTGTATCACTGTCCACCCAAAGCTTTTTGTTGTCCCCCACTCCTTTTCCCAAAACTGCTGTAGAGTGTCTCTCGCTGGATGCTCTTGACCATGGCCTTGTAAATTCGCCAAATAACTGACTGACAACTGTATCCTCCTCAGTTCCAATGGCATTTCCCCCATTTCTACCTGTAGCACTACAATCGGTGTAGTTTTCATAGCCCCTGTACATAGTCTCAATACCTGATACTGTTTCCTATCTAACTTTCTTAGAGGCGTTCCTGCCACTGACCCATACACCACACAGCCATAATCTAATACAGATCTAATCAACCCACTATATATTGTCTGTAACGCCACCTTATCCGCCCCCCATTCACTCCCCACTGAACATTTCATTGTATTTAACACTTTCTTACACTTGTCCATTATTTTCTGAATATGTACCACCCATGTATAACCACATCCCTAAAAACCTAAAATGCTTCACTCTTTCCAGGTCTTGATTATATAATCTTAGATTTCCCTCACCTCCAATTTTCTTCCTTGGAAAAAATATTACCTTTGTCTTTTCAACTGAGAATTTAAAACCCCATCTCCATGACCAATCTTCAACTTTTGTAATCGCCTCCTGTAACTATTTAACAATAAAACCAATGTTTCTTCCCCTTTTCCAGATTGCTCCATCATCAGCAAACAAGGAAACCAGCAGCCCAGCCTCCAATTCCTCAAACACATCATTTATCAGTACAGAAAACAATACAGGACTCATTATACTCCTTTGTGGCGTCCTATTGTCGATCAGAAAGTCATCAGAGTAACTGTTCCATATCCTCACTCTCATTACTCTCCCCATTAAAAAATCCTTAATGCACCTATACATTCGACCTGCAATACCCAATTTTCCTAATTTGATTAACAGCCCTTCTCTCCACATCATGACATATGCTTTTTCTATATCAAATAAAACAGCCACTACACTCTCTTTATTTATTTGTGCCTTTCTAATATCGTGTTCCAGACACACCGCAGGGTCCATGGTGTTCCTCCCTTTCCTAAAACCACTCTGACAACTGGCAAAATATTTATTAAATTCAACATAATACATTAACCTGGCATTCACAATTTTTTCCATTACCTTACAGATGTTAGAGGTCAAAGCAATTGGTCTGTAACTACCTGGATTTGTGTAATCTTTCCCTGGTTTCTGTATCGGAACTACCACCGCCTAATTCCAACTCTGTGGCAATTTACCTCCCTCCCAATTTTATTGTACAGTTCCAATAAGACATCTTTGGATGAATCACTAAGACAGTCAAACTGCACACACAAAGTGTTTCTTGGCAAGGCAGATCTCCCCTCTTCAAACAAAAAAAACCTGAAACTGAAATATACAAAGGACACACTCCATTCTGAAAGAAGGAAGTATTCCTTCATGGACCAACATGGCAGGACAACAAATACTTCACATAAAATTAGTATGGCAGTGTCACTGCTTTGGAGATGTATGGAAGAGGAGGACAAAAACGTCTCACAATGAGAGGCAAAATAGTTTGACTTTAAACTCAATTAGCATAGCTGGTTTATATTTCACACCGAACATTGCAAAGATTGTTGATCCAAGACTTTCTAGTCAATGTGTACTTAAAAAGGGCTGGAAAATGAACTTGACACAACTAAGCGTGATAATATGGGAATGCCAAGAGAGAACAAAATGCTAGAAAAGAAGAGCACAGAAGAAAGCACATTCCAAAGGTCATGTGACCTTACAGTAAGCTGACAAAAATGGACAAAAAAGGACTGAGTTTTATTGACTGTTAAAGAGTGCATAAACTGTAACATTCAGTGCTGAAATAAAACCCATAATATATACAGCACAAAATGAAAAGACATACTATATAAACAATTGGTATACATAGTGCCGTTTAACAAGATGACTAAAGACTTAAACTGAAACAATTCACGGTCTGAGGTCAATTCATTTTCACTCCTTTACCTGACATAAAAATGAGGTGTTGTACAAAACCAACAAAGGTTGAAAATAACATTTAAGGTCGTAGCCACATTGAGATACACTGTTTGTATACATGATGTCTGATGGTTTCTCAACAGCATGTATGTTGCCGGACAGCAAAGATGACAAAACTGTATACCCAAAATATTTATTTCAGATAAAAATGAGAAATGATATGAACTTCTGACAGACCAACAAGTATGTTATTCTGTTAGAAAAGAGCACCATGTGTAGGAATTGGACAGTGCAATGTCATGTGGTTGGAGGAATCATAAGAGCCCCTCACCATCCTGCATGGGTGGTGCAGGGTTAGGGGGGACTGGATAGGACCAATTGTAAGGGGAAAAATGGGTTAAAAAAAAAGGTGACTGGGTTGCCAAGCATCCTTAAAAACATGGGCCGTACTGGTTATAAAAGTAGGGGAGACAACAACCAGCCCAAACTGTTTTGATATGTAAACCTGATTTTCTGCATTTCTACAAATCAATAATGTGTTGTAGCTTGTGAAATAGCCTTAGAAAATAGCTTTAGTACTTAAAAAAATCTAACGTAAAAGAATGATCAGTTAACGTCTTGTCTGATTGGTTCGGGGGAAGTAAGGTGGCCTGGTGGTTAGGTCTTTCTTTTTCTTCTCAGTAGGCCTGCGCGACTCAGGGAAAAATATGAATCGCCATGTGTTTATCAATATCACGATTCTGTGCCATGATTTCTTTCTCACGAAGTGTAACATTTAATGCACATTTGAACCATGACAAAACATAGATTTTTTTTGTACATATAGCAGATTACGCGTCACCCCAAGCCTGTCAACATAGAGGCTTCAATGAACAAAGAAAATAAAGTGCTTTCTGACCATTTAAGTACAGTAGGCTACCAAAAATAGTGACATATAACACATAACACAGTGAAATATAACTACATTTGGCCTTGATACAGGCTCTATCTGAACTCCTTGAACATGTCTGTGCAAAACAGGGTTTTGCAGACCGTTATTTTATAACGATTAATCATGCAGGCCTACTTCTTAGGATAAACGCACAAAACAGTTTCAGCTGCACCAGTCTCACAGCTAAAGCAGAGGTCTGTATTTGACGATCATAAGTGCATGTCTCGATTGAAAACATTGTGATTATACAACAGACAGAAATTAAATCAATGACACCGCTCATGTGGCAAGTAAGTAACCATATTAATGCACAAGAAATGTTTTCAAGTAACACACAGCTGGCATCCCGTCTGTTATGGTGATATGATGAGGAAGCTTATTTGAATTCCTGAGGTAAATCTGTTAGTGGCTACTCCCTAGTTCTCCTTACAGTTTGACAACAGTTCTCCTCTTTAGCCTGGTTGAGTACAAGGTCCATGACGGTATACATGTTTTGCTGTAGTCCACGGACATAGGTTGGGAAAGTGAAAGTGTTTAATTATTAAACCTCGAATTTAACGACAATACTAATGATCAAGGATGCCAAGAAAACGAGAGACGAAGTGGAAAGTCTGTCAGTGACTCTTGGCATAATTGTTTAAAATGGTCCCTCTGAAACAAAACACGTTAGACAAGAAGCGATGCACTGCACGGGTCAGTTGTGAGTTTACAGTCATTAGGTAGCTTGGTGCTGTCATCAGGACACGGCGGTCAGGCTAGAAGTCTGTTCAGAGCAACTTCATCACACATTGGCGCACACACTGCAACTGTAAGATGAGAAATGACATTCAGGCATGCTTGGTTTTAGACAGGACACATTCCAGTAAATGATTATTACAATATAACAGCTCACACAGATAAAGGTTATTATAGCCCAAGCCTACAGGTAGGGCAGGCTAACAGAAAGCACTGAGTTTAGATTGAGGACATCCATCCATCATTATACACTTAAATAAGCAGCCATCTTTATTAAAACAGTGTCTGCTATTACTGACCAGGCTGTTGAAAACAAGAGGCTCTTCCTCCGGTCTGCTTAGATGATGGAGTCGGGACCGGTCTTCATTTTGACAACAGCATAGCAAACACAGAGGCCCAAGGCCAGGACCAGACCAGATCCTATGATGGCCCAGAATGTTATGCTGGGGCCTGTGGGAAAAAGGTGTGGTTAATGATCATTTAAACAGCTATAAACCCACGCTACACTGCTCCAGCAACAGCAGAGTTTAGACAGTAGAGCAAAGAAAGCCAGCACACATTTCCCTGCACTGCTGCCAGGAATGCCTGGAAAATGTGGTGCCAACCAGCAATATTAGACATTTAGAATGTCAAAGTACTGAGCTACTTTTTAAAGCTACTGTGAAATAATACTAGGCACATTGTTACAAACGCACCTAAGACTGTAGCTGTTTGTAGTATTTGTAAATGCATACTGAGCTCAGGATGAGTCAGTGATTGACATTGAGGGAAGAGAAAATAACAAGATAGCCGCCATAATGAGACAGAGAAGATCAGACACTAGTTAGATACTTGATTCTCCTACCATTCGGTGTGAGATTTACAGTGAATATCTTGCTGTTTGTTCCCAAATGATTAGAGGCAGTGCAATTGTACGTTCCTGCAAGCTCAGAAGATAGGTTTAGAACAGCTTTGTTAATTTGGTTGTTTTGGATGTCAAGTGTGGCCGTCCAGTTGTACACAGGAGTAGGATTTCCACTAGCCGTACAGTTTAAGTTGATTTCGTCCCCCGCTCGGACTTCGTGTACCTCAGATTCAGGGTTGAAGAACTTTGGGGGAGCTGAAGAGAATGACATCAATCATATATGATATAAAAGCAACCAATCGGTTTGCACAAAACTGTTCATGGGGAGGTAGGCAAAGATATCAATACAAATAAAGGGATCTTACATAATACAATGATATTCAGAAGTTCTGATGTCACTGTGGGAGGAGTCTGTGGACCCCCTGGTCCCAGGTGCAGCTCTGCCTCACATCTGAACTGAGCTCCATCATCGTCTCTACTGGCGGTGATGTTGAGGGTCAGGGACTTATTAACTGGTTTCTTCTTACTGGGGTCTCTATAAGTTTTAGTGTCTATGGATACATTCCCTTTGTACCACTTGACAACCAGGTTCTGTAGAGGAGCGACGTTCTGGATGTTACACTGCAGCTGGTACTGGTTCCCCTCCACCATCGGACCAGAGTGGCTCAGAGGAGAGATGGACACGCTGTCTGGAGTCTCTGTGAAAGACGTCCACAAAGTTTAGAACTAAACCACAAAGCTGCAATAAAATTCAATAGAAACACAATGTAGAAACACAATAGTTTCCTTTTAAACACAAGGAGACAAAAACTTACTGTACACAATGACTGGAAGCACTTCTATAGATTGGTTTCCATTACTGAGTGTGATGTAGCATTTAGGTTCTACTGTCCATTCTGTAAGATTTTCCACAGTCCAGATGATGCTGGTGACATATTCTTTAAATCCTACACCTCCGGTTGTGGCCTCCCAGCCCATCCCCTCAGGGTCTGTGGCTGATGTGCTGCAGTTGACAGAGACTGAATCTCCATACCTCACCACCGCTCTGGGAGGGTTCAGATCTAGGAGGCTGGTGGCCTGAGTAGGCCCACCTATAATTTAGAGCATATGAGACCATCAACATGTCAACAAAGCCACAGTAGTAGTCATTCCCAATGTATGATGCAGCACCCAACTGTCCAACGGAAATATTGAGTGTGAATCCATTGATATTATTAATTAGGCCAAGCAAAGTCATTTTATTTACAATATATACAGGGGTGCAAACTTATCAGGGGTGAAAAAGGTGACAAGGTATTTATCATTTAATATTTTAATCTTTAAGAATTATTTACTTTTTACCTTGTTTTTGTATTATTTTCAGACATGATTGGAAGTCAAATTATCAGTGTGCTGGAAGATAATTTTGCTTACAGTACTTTAAGCATATACTATCTTAATTTAGGTACTTATTTTTGGATGTGTGTTTTTGCAGTGCATTGTAGGGTGAGTGGTGGAATTTCTACCTGCCACCTGTGAGACTTTTGCCTATTTTCAACTGCAGGGCTGAAACGGGCCAGTCTGTGTCCATCACAGCATGGAGAGTGTACCCATCTACAAACTTCCCACTGGGTAGCGCGCCTTACCAGGCCAGCTCAGAGTAAAAAAATGTATAGTACTCCTCCGGGACGAAGCAGGCTTGTGGGTGGGGTTACAAACTGAGATTCTAAGTAAATAAAAATCCCTTTTATGCACTTATACCATTATTTCATACAGATAGTAATGTGTACACTGATTGTAATCATTTTTTTTAAACAGGAATTGTGGCAACCACAGGCCTGACTTTGATAACTATCATGAATTTTAGGCGTGGAACAACGGACCAGCTCTTTACTCTCCCAAGGATCCTGGAGGGGGCCTGGGAGTCGGCCCATCCTGTCTACATAAGTCTTGTAGATCTGGAGAAGGCGTGAGACCGGTTACCCTAGGAAATAAGGTAAGAGGTGCAGAGGGAGTATGAGGTGAGGAGGTCTTTGCTCAGGGCCATCCAATCAGATGATGTGGTCCTGATGGCATCATTGATCAGTGACCTTCAGCACTCACTAGATCTGTTCACAGCCAGGTGTGAAGCGGTTGGGATGAGGATTAGCACCTCTGAGTAGAGCCGCTTCAAACGGTTTAAAACGGACCCAGTTGAGATGGTTCTGGCATCTAGTAAGGCGCCTCCCTAGGGAAGTTTTCCAGCATGTCCAGTTGGAAGGAGGCCTCAGGGAAGACCCAGGACTAGGTGGAGGGATTACACTCACCTAAAGGATTATTAGGAACACCATACTAATACTGTACAAGGTGCTGAAAGCATTCTTTAGAAATGTTGGCCCATATTGCTAGGACCGCATCTTGCAGTTGATGGAGATTTGTGGGATGCACATCCAGGGCACGAAGCTCTCGTTCCACCACATCCCAAAGACGCTCTATTGGGTTGAGATCTGGTGACTGTGGGGGCCATTTTAGTACAGTGAACTCATTGTCATGTTCAAGAAACCAATTAGAAATAATTCGAGCTTTGTGAAGTAGCCGTCAGAGGATTGGTACATGGTGGCCATAAAGGGATGGACATGGTCAAAAAACAATCCTCAGGTAGGCCGTGGCATTTAAACGACGCCCAATTGGCACTAAGGGGCCTAAAGTGTGCCAAGAAAACATCCCCCACACCTTTACACCACCACCAACAGCCTGCACAGTGGTAACAAGGCATGATGGATCCATGTTCTCATTCTGTTTACGCCAAATTCTGACTCTACCATCTGAATGTCTCAACAGAAATCGAGACTCATCAGACCAGCCAACATTTTTCCAGTCTTCAACTGTCCAATTTTGGTGAGCTCTTGCAAATTGTAGCCTTTTTTTTCCTATTTGTAGTGGAGATGAGTGGTACCCGGTGGGGTCTACTGCTGTTGTAGCCCATCCGCCTCAACGTTGTGGGTGTTGTGGCTTCACAAATGCTTTGCTGCATACCTCGGTTGTAACGAGTGGTTATTTCAGTCAAAGTTGCTCTTCTATCAGCTTAAAGCAGTCGGCCCATTCTCCTCTGACCTCTAGCATCAACAAGGCATTTTCGCCCACTCGATTGCCGCATACTGGATGTTTTTCCCTTTTCAAACCATTCTTTGTAAACCCTAGAAATGGTTGTGTGTGAAAATCCCAGTAACTGAGCAGATTGTGAAATACTCAGACCGGCCCGTCTAACAGAAACAACCATGCCACGCTCAAAATTGCTTAAATCACCTTTTTTTCCCCATTCTGACATTCAGTTTGGAGTTCAGGAGTTTGCATTGAAGCAACTGCCATGTGATTGGTTGAGTAGATAATTGCATTAATGAGAAATTGAACGGGTGTTCCTAATAATCCTTTAGGTGAGTGTATATCTCCACACTGGCCTGGGAATGCCTCGGGATCCCCCAGTCAGAGCTGGTTAATGTGGAAAGGAAAGGGAAGTTTGGGGTCCCCTACTAGAGCTGCTGCCCCCACGACCCAGATAAGTGGTTGAAGATGAGATCAGAGATTAATTTTAAGCAATGCTTTTGTTTGTAACAAAACACTGCAGAGTGTAGGGAATAATTATCTTTTAGAAATATTTTTTTTCATATGTTTAAAATATAAAGTATATATAAAATATATTTAGCTTTATAAGCGTGTTTCTTAAAGAGCAATTAGCCTTCACACCAGCACAATTCTACACCACTATTCGCTGCCTTAAAAACCTCACCAGCCATTTTTCTCCCCGCCGCAAGGCCATGACAGACCGCCGCAAGGCCATGATGCTCTGTTCTGTTTTAGACAGCCCTTCAGTGGAAATCCCACTCTATTAATTGTAGCTGAAATATTGCACAAAGATTTAGATATCTGCTAGAAAGCAAAATTAATAGACTTTAGGAAATGTTATAATTCTGCAGGAGAATATTCATAAGAAGTATGTAAGAAATATTGTTAAGAAAGCAATTTTCTTCACACCGCAAACACAAAATGTGATAACCTTTAGGAAATAAACTTTGACCCCATATTTTACCATGGCAATTAACCTTTGTTATTCGTTTCTGGCCATTAAAGCCCATTCAAATTTAGCTTACTTTTGGAAGATTAAAGAAATATAACTTAGAAACTTATATTTTCTACTCAGAAATTTATATTCAGAAATACCACAGTAAAGTTGGCTGGACGTTTGATATTCAGTTGATATTCCCCTCTGTTCGAGTTCGACAAAGCAGTTCAGATCAATGAGGTGATCAGGGTCAAAGAAAGTTGACATTGTCACAGAGTATCAAGAGAAAACAACTACAATTATTAACGCTAGAGATTTGTATCCAACATAAAACGTCATAGCTTTATCATCTGTTCTGTCGCTAAGTTCTGTGTAAGGGACCATTGACAAATTCCCGTGTTGGTAGATCGGCAATCACAGTAGGGATGCAAAATGCTGGCTATTTTTTAAAAGAAATTCACTAATAATTTGTTTTCATTACGATTACATTACTTCCCAATATGTACAATTCAGTTATTATTATTTCTGAAAAATATTGACAAAAAATCTCTAATTCCAGTACTACTTCCCAATCACTCACTGCTACTTACTGCAGTTCACAGTTTCCTGAAATGAAAACTTAGATTGAAGCAATATTGCGGTAGTAGTTGTTTTTTGGCTTTATTTTTTATGTTTATGTATGTTTTCTGTCCCTAACATTCAATGCAGGGGGGTGAATTGGAAGTGCTTACACTTGGAGGGTGAGCGACAGCGTCAAGGCCTAACAATCTACCTGACAGGGTTCCAGACGAAGATGCCACATGGTATTGTGAAATTTGTTCTATTTAAGCAAACCAAATATAGGTGGATATGTAAATACTGTAAATAGTTTGAATTATATGTTATTGTTGCATTGATTTCAATGAATCGTTTGTAGATAATAATGCAATATGACTGTTCAGTAATGCCTGCCTTTGCTGTATTGTGTATTATGGTCCATTAGCATTAGCGGTTTTTGGCATGGGTGAAGCGGCCAGCCGCCCAGGGCGGCATTTTTTTCATGACACATGTGGGAGGCACAAAAAAAATCCTCTGCGACGCAGTTATCTACCATTTCACTCAAATTTGCAAAATGGCGCCCCCTGCAGCTGCAAGCGGCCCTGCTTGCTGAGAAGTTGCCGTGCACAGAAGCTGTGTGAGAAGGGGAAAGGGGAGGGGGTGAGGGGGACAGTTCACATCTGGGTCTCCCAAATGGAATGGATAAGGGGGCGGATCAACCATATGGGCAGCTGGGCAAGTGCCCAGGGGCACTATATCTCTGAGGGGCACCAACCAACCAATGTTTCTTCAAGCACTGGACTCATGTTAACTACTTGACGTCCCAAAAACTGTCTCAGTGACAGTGATTGACTGCCAGTGCCTCCACTGTAAATCCATTCCACTCACGTTCTTTAGAGAAAAGCCACTCTTTTCAGAAATCCCTTTCCTGCTTTACCCTATACACTATACTAGCCTCGATTTGACTTCAGCGTGAAAGAAGAGGATTGATATGGATGGTAAATATTAGCTGGCTAGCTAGTTATCTCTACTTTAGCCAGTAATGAGCACTTTTATTCAGACCAGATTAAACCAGTAGCTAATGTGGTTCTGCAACCAGCCTACAGGTCTTTCTACCAGTCAACCCAGCAGTAACTAGCGTGATATTAGATTGTTCTTTCTCATATAATTGTCATCCATTTGCAATGGCTAGCTCTAATGTTATCATCATTAAGTGGAAGAAATTATATTTATTTGCCACAAGATACGTTTCTGGAGTCATTATGAATCATTGAACTGAACTGTAAGATGCATCAGTATATACTCTGCACTACATGAATGGCCACAATGTGTGTCTGACTGAATTATTTGACTAATTCAAAGTGTGTCTGAGCCAGAATCAGGAGATTGTCAGATGGATGTGAGTTAAAGTGGATGGATCCTTCGGTGAGTGATAAACGGATAGTATAGATTAAGCCGCCTGTTTAAACAATTTTGTGCTACAATCTGTCGTTCTTATGTCATTTAGATATCTTGCATTCAGTCCATTAATTAGATCATTTTCCAAAATACAGGTCAGTCCCCTTTTATGTGCTCTTACATTAAACCAACAAGCATGAATTCATCTGAACTGCTATTGGTAGCTTATTTCCAGTGTCTGACACTGACAGTCTTATTTGACATATTTTAATTTAACAGTGTGTGTCTGAGCCACAGACAGATGACAGTCAGAGTGATGTGAGGGACAGTAGGGTGGATGTGGAGTTGAGTGGTAAAAAAGATACGTTAGAATAGTGGTGAGTGGTAAAAGAGATACGTTATAATAGTGGTGAGTGGTAAAAGAGATACGTTAGAATAGTGGTGAGTGGTAAAAGAGATACGTTAGAATAGTGGTGAGTGGTAAAAGAGATACGTTATAATAGTGGTGAGTGGTAAAAGAGATACGTTATAATAGTGGTGAGTGGTAAAAGAGATACGTTA
>JACXGM010022928.1:0-16459 GCA_016801145.1 Umbra pygmaea | reverse complement strand
ATATAATACATTTATAAACACTGTGTTTTATAGTTTCAACCTATAGACATATAGTTTACCTTTTTATATAATACATTTATAAACACTGTGTTTTATAGTTTCAACCTATAGACATATAGTTCACCTTTTTAAATAATACATTTATAAACACTGTGTTTTATAGTTTCAGCCTATAGACATATAGTTGACCTTTTTATATAATACATTTATAAACACTGTGTTTTATAGTTTTAGCCTATAGACATATAGTTGTCCTTTTTATATAATACATTTATAAACACTGTGTTTTATAGTTTCAGCCTATAGACATATAGTTGACCTTTTTATATAATACATTTATAAACACTGTGTTTTATAGTTTCAACCTATAGACATATAGTTTACCTTTTTATATAATACATTTATAAACACTGTTTTATATTTTTAGCCTATAGACATATAGTTGACCTTTTTAAATAATACATTTATAAACACTGTGTTTTATAGTTTCAGCCTATAGACATATAGTTGACCTTTTTATAAAATACATTTATAAACACTCTGTTTTATAGTTTCAGCCTATAGACATATAGTTGACCTTTTTATATAATACATTTATAATCACTGTGTTTTATAGTTTCAGCCTATAGACATATAGTTTACCTTTTTATATAATACATTTATAAACACTGTGTTTTATAGTTTCAACCTATAGACATATAGTTTACCTTTTCATATAATACATTTATAAACACTGTGTTTTATAGTTTCAACCTATAGACATATAGTTGACCTTTTTATATAATACATTTATAAACACTGTGTTTTATAGTTTCAGCCTATAGACATATAGTTGACCTTTTTATATAATACATTTATAAACACTGTGTTTTATAGTTTTAGCCTATAGACATATAGTTTACCTTTTTATATAATACATTTATAAACACTGTGTTTTATAGTTTCAGCCTATAGACATATAGTTGACCTTTTTATATAATACATTTATAAACACTTTGTTTTATAGTTTCAGCCTATAGACATATAGTTTACCTTTTTATATAATACATTTATAAACACTGTGTTTTATAGTTTCAGCCTATAGACATATAGTTTACCTTTTTATATAATACATTTATAAACACTCTGTTTTATACTTTCAGCCTATAGACATATAGTTGACCTTTTTATATAATACATTTATAAACACTGTGTTTTATAGTTTCAGCCTATAGACATATAGTTGACCTTTTTATATAATACATTTATAAACACTCTGTTTTATACTTTCAGCCTATAGACATATAGTTGACCTTTTTATATAATACATTTATAAACACTGTGTTTTATAGTTTCAGCCTATAGACATATAGTTGACCTTTTTATATAATACATTTATAAACACTCTGTTTTATAGTTTCAGCCTATAGACATATAGTTGACCTTTTTATATAATACATTTATAAACACTCTGTTTTATAGTTTCAGCCTATAGACATATAGTTTACCTTTTTATATAATACATTTTAACGCGGCACTGTGTATCTTTATATACATTTGTCCTGTCGGCCCAAATGTTATGTATAGTGTTTTAAAATAAAATGGTAACACTGTATTTGGATAGTCAATCTGTAGATGCTTTACAGACTATATCCAGACTATCTGTAACACTTTAATTAACTATCTACTACGACTCACTCTAACTTTAAATATGAATCTGTTACCCTTACCCTAACCCTAATTCTAAACCTAACCATAACCTTAACAATCAATAAATAATAATGTTTATAGTTTGTTATAGTATACATAGCTGTAGAGCATTTACAAATTTTGACTATCCAAATAAAGTCAAATGTTACATTTTATATGTTTTTACTGAGAACAGGGATAATACAGGGACAATAGGTGCTAACATTGGGTGGTTGAGATTAACATGAGGTGATGTAGCAATTTGAGAACTGTACGTAAGGAGAGTTCAAGCCCTATAATTGGTGGAGTGTGCCCTGGCCCTTAAGACTTTAACATATTTCAGTTCTTTATACTGCATACTATATTTCCAGCTAATTGCTCTATGTGCACAAATGTTTATCAGTATTGAGCAAGGCACAACCTGTATGCAGATGGTGAAGTGATAAAGAGGTTGCTCTCTGGGATCCTCCCACCACGACGCCGGGAGTCCAGCAAGGATCGGACCGTGTCACCATCACATACATTTAGTTATCATTACATGGTCTAACAACCATTATTAATCGATGTGTTCATCAACTAATATATTTAGCCAGAGTCCGGAGAATGTGTAAAATAGAGCAAAGACTTTAATGTTTGAAATCAACAATAATGCCGGTCGTTTCTGCAGAAAATAACTTGTGATCAACATTTCTCACTTCAGTTATACAAGAAATGATGCAATAACAGGAAAATAATACTGATAAACTACTGGCCTAATAGATGGCATTATTCAAATCTAACCAATAGTTGTCCTTGGATACAACATACATTCAACAGGTTTAAGGTGACAGTTAGTCTGGCTCTCATGTAAATTCTTTCTATGAAGCCCCAAATGCTGGCTACAGTATCACCTATAGCTGAAACAGGAAACAATAGATAAACACAGCCAATTATTTGACATTTGGCCACGAACAGCAGGAACCTTGGCTTCAAAGGACTCTTGTATTCAACATTCAATTGTTACCCAGTTGCCTGCATTCCTACCTAATCTTATTTAATTAAGCCGCCTCTACCTAAGAAGCATTTACAATACATTTCCCAGAGAACAATCCTTCATAATTACATGAATCATTTTTCAGGAATAACTGGTCTTGCTTAATAATTCCCACATGATTCATAGATTCTAATAGACACCAAACACACAGGGTAACCTATTATAGAAACATAACAAGCATTTATAGGGATTTAATATAATTTAGTAGGTTAGTTCTGAACTAACCTACTAAACAGTTTTGTACATAACATATACGAAAATCTCTTGCTACATTTATTTGCATTTTTGTCTCAAAACCGTTTTCTACGGAATATGCCTATTTCTACACATTGTTATTGATCATCAGTCTAGTAAAGAAAATTATCCTATAGTAACTAGTGATTTATTTGTGTACATGCAAAACGATTTATCCACATTATATAACAATTTGTTTTCTTATTTGATTGAGTAGGTAGCTCTTATTAGCTCCCAGTGATACTAAGCTGATAGCTACTCTAGTTACCCAAGGATAAATGATAATGTGGCTACATAGTTAGCTAAATATTTGTATATACAAAACGATTTATCCACATTATAATACTGTCACAACTGAATGGTAGGCTGGAGACAAATGCAATATAAGGAGGTTTATTCTTCTCCGATAAACAAAAGGAACAGGCAGGCTTTAGATTAACAAAGATGACTCGTGTCGCTCGTCAGCGACAGAAACAATATTCAGCAACGTGTTACATGCACTCAAGGCTTATATAACAAGAAGACACTAATCAATAATCAGGCTGCCACATGCACCTGTGTGCGTATATTAAACCCATAGAGAAGGGTAGACACCTCTAAGTAGCAGAGAGGGCAACAAAAGCAATCGCCTGCACAAGAGAAAAACAAAAATAGAAAAAAAAAGAGAGAAACCAGGACACTGCTCCTAATATTCAGGGGAGGCGGACCGGTGACAGCGGCGGGGTAGCACAGGAGATGTCTAAAACGCAAGGAAAAAAAAACATAGCAATGGAAAGACAAAAATTTTATTCAAGAAATCAAAAGCCAGGAGAGACAATAGAGGCATATGTAACCGACCTAGGAAACAAGGCACATAGTTGCAGGTTTGGAGATTTACAGGAATAATTAATGGAGGATCCACTTGTGTGTGGGATACTCAATGATAAAATGAGAAACTCCTGCTGCGTGACAATGAGCTAACATTGACAAAAGCCATTGAAACATGTCAAATACATAAAGTAACAGACCAGCACTCTAAAACACTAGCTAGCCCAAAGCACAATTTGGCAAATGTGGACAGTGTTCAACAAATGGTAAAAAGAAAAAAGTTTCGTACTCCCAAACACAGATCAGATTAGTATGCCCCACAACAAATAAATAATTTCAGCAATTGTGGAAGCAAACATGAAGCAAAAAGAAAGAAAAGTCCTGCATATGGCCAGCAATGTCACAAGTGTAATAAATGGAACCACTTCCAAAAATGCTGTAAATCTATGAAAGTGTGCCGTACACGAAATCTAAAAAATACTCAAATAACTCAAATTGAGGTTGCCAGAGATTCTAACAGCAGTGAAGACTCATTCTTTATAGACAGAGTTTCTGAAAATCACCAGAAGGGGCATAAACAGAAGACACAAAAGTCAAAGATAACCTGTACAGTCCAAACCAATGGAAAACCTCTAGAACTAAAAATCGACACAGGAGCCTCATGCAACATCATGTCTATGCAGACATTTGCACTGGTAAAGCAGGAAGAGAATCTTCAGTTGTCAAGCCATGTAAAGCTTGTCGCGTATGGAGGAGAGGAGATCTAGATTGCATAACCTGGTGCGGAGGTGCGCGGTCTTTTCGTGACAGTCTACATTCTAAAAATTACTGATCACACTTTGCTGAATACCTGCATCAACTAAACACATTAAGGTGGCCGATAACGTACACAGTTTATCAATACTTGATGTTATGTTCATTATTTATAAGCTCATGATGGAAATATTCCCTCGCCTAGCCTAATGGGAGTTGTGAATTGGTGAACCGTAGCCTACCAAATGTGCCGTTAATTCTTATTCAGCAAAAAACAGGAGTGAGTCGGTTCTTTCACGTCTGGCACTCGATTCTCCCGGTTCAGTAACACGAGTCGGGTTAATTAACCGACTCTTCGGTCAGTTCGTCAACACTAGAGCAGATCTTTGCTGCCTACCCGTGCACAGTCATAGTTGATGACATCATTGTGGGGGGCAGAGGTGAGCAGGAACACGATGCAAACTTGAAGAAAGTTTTAGACCGTGCATGTGAGGTGAACTTGAGACTGAACCCCCAAAAGTGAATATTCCGCCTAAGTGAGGTGAGCTATGTTGGTCATATTTCCACAAGCAAGAGACTACAACCCGACCCTGCTAAAACAAAAGCAATAACAGATTGCCAGAGATTCTAACAGCAGTGAAGACTCATTCTTTATAGACAGAGTTTCTGAAAATCACCAGAAGGGGCATAAACTGACACAAAAGTCAAAGATAACCTGTACAGTCCAAACCAATGGAAAACCTCTTGAACAAAAAATTGACACAGGAGCCTCATGCAACATCATGTCTTATGCAGACATTTGCACTGGTAAAGCAGGAAGAGAATCTTCAGTTGTCAAGCCATGTAAAGCTTGTCGCGTATGGAGGAGAGGAGATCTAGATTGTATAACTGTGTTATCATGCAACCTGAGTGACCAGGGACCTCATGTATAAACATTGCGTACGCACGAAAAGCTTGCGTACGCTGGTTTCAAAGCACACGGTGTGATGTATAAAAAATTACTTGACGTGAGAATATGCGGTCCGTCACGGAAACTTTTGACCAGGCGTGAGAATGTGCGGGCTGTACGCAAAGTCTTGTCTGGCTCTGTAACGTGACAAATTCTAACTGATAAGTGCCATAACTCACCAAACATTACAAAATAAAGTGTCCACTACAGTTACTGTAATACGTCTATGACGTTGACTATTCTAAAAACATAATTACATCCGCTAATAGAAGTTTGATCATTGATGTGGATGACTCGCATCAAAATGCCAAAACCCAAATGGGAAATGCTATTACCTCAATCTGCCACCACTCAATAACTGCTGTTAAAATTGAGGGTGTCAAATGAACGACAAAATCATTCAGGAAATGCTTGTCACCCTCTGTATGGTTAACATTGTACAAGGCACATATTATTTACCACCGATGAAATATATACTCGCTGTGCAGCTACAAGATTGGCATAGGAAAATGCGATTGTCTATGTGAACCTGACTTTGGCTCATCCATAACGCACAGGAGGCATGACGCCCGGATCCACCTCCAGTAACAGTCGTGGAAAATCACTCACTGTTGATGCTCAATTGATTCTGTGGATTATGTGTAAATAAGTGAACAAGTTGTGGGAAATTAGGTGTAGCCTATAAAATGACGCGTAAATCATGCTGCTATATTTGATGCGCAATGGCTGCTGGCACTGCTAGAAGACATTGCAACTAGAATCCGGAGAGAGCGTGTATTCAGAGACCAAATTGATTTGCTGGCCCGCGATGATGACTGGCTTATGAGTCGATTCAGGTTGCCAAGGGTTATCCTGTTGGAACTCTGTGCTGCGCTTGGGCCGGCTTTAGAACGTGAGACAGCAAGGAACCACGCATTACCTGTCGCTTTGCAAGTTCTCACCACACTGGGCAACCAGCGCTTTTCAGAGAGAGCTGGCTTACCGGTGAGGCATTTCCCAACCATCTCTGAGCCGCGCCATGGCAGCTGTATGGAACGGTCTCATCCGTATGTCACCCAGGTACATAAAATTTCCCTTTACTGTTGGTTTGCAGGCCAACATTAAACTCCAATTCGCAGCGATTAGCCGATTTCCAAATGTAATCTGAGCCATGGACTGCACTCACATTGCTATAAGGGCACCATAATGAATGTGGTTATGTGAACAGAAAACACTTCCACTCTATTAATGTGCAAGTGATCTGTGATGCGCAAATGTGTTTGACAAATGTTGTCGCAAGCAGGGGCTGTGCAGGATGGCTGGCTTATTGGTAATAAATGTCATTTATGATCATTGGGCTATACGGTAAAATAAGGCAATGGTCTTGTATTTTCATCCGAGTATGTGGTTAATGTATACCATAGCTGACCGTGGTTACCCGTTGCAAACTTGGCTCCTCACCCTGCTCACAAACCCCCAAAATAAGCAAGAGCAGCGTTACAGTAATGTAGGGGGCTCGGTCAGTGGTGGAGCTGACCATACGGCAGCTGAAAGGCCGTTGGTGCTGCCTGATCATGATGCGTTATGAACTTAGTGACAGTTTTCCACTCCGCCGACTTTTTTTCTCCTAATACCTGATGACAGGCCACGTATCCTCGCCTTCACCTCTGTTGTTGGAACCTCGATCTCACAGTCTGTGAAAATGTTATTTTTTGCGTGTTTAGCCATTGTAATTCAGGCAAAGAAATGACCTAACGGGTGTATATATAGGCTATCTGCATATTCATTTATGGGAGGAGGCAAGGGGGGGTCAGTGGTTCGTTCGCGTGCGTTCAATCTCACGTTGATTGTGATTTATAAAGGAAAGCTGCGCAGGACCTGGCGTACGACCGGTTTTATACATGTGAATTTTTCTGTGTGTACGTACTTTTCCAGTTTTGGCCGTACGCCATCTTCTGGTATGTAAGCTGCGCAATCTTTTATACATGAGGCCACTGAACTATTCTCTACAGTTCTACATTGTGAAAAAAATCAGTCTAAAAGAGAACTCAAGTATTGCCCAACAGATTAACACAGAATATACAGATCTTTTCCTAGATGAAGTAGGAAGGCTTTCTGTAACATAAGGAAGGTTTCCTGCATAAAAACTCGATAAAGAAGCTCAGCCTGTTGTCCGTCCAGCACGAAGAATTCCTGCAGCGATGCAACAAATGGTAAAAGCAGAGTTGGAAAGAATGGTTGCTATCAGAGTCAGCCAACCAATTGGGTGTCATCTATGGTGGCCACTCTCAAGAAAAACTCAGATGAAATAAGAGTGTCTATTGACCCTAGAGAGTTTGTAAAACGTCCACATCACCTCATGAAGAACATGCCAAACTCCACTGTATTCTCATTACTAGATGCCAAAAGCTCATTCTGGCAGAATTCACTAAATACTAAGTCCTCCCTACTGACTAGTTTGGGTACGCCTTTCGGAAGATTTAGATTTCTTCAGATGCCTTTTGGCATTAATTCAGCCAGTGAGGTCTTTCAGCGTGCTATGGAGCAGATTAGTGATGGGACAACCGACTGTTTTACGCGAGTCAGTTCAACCGGACGGTTGTTGGTTGGTGTACCGAGTTAATAGATTCGGTCACTGGTTCGCGTGCCCGCGGGGGGAGGGGACACCCGTTTGATTACATTAGACTCATGCAGTACCCTCGGTTACGGTCTCGTTCAGTAGCCTCTCCTTGTGACAGCCTCTACCATGCAGCCTGCAACATTAACTTAACATAACTACCAAGATAACATGACGTGTATTTGTATGTGATGTAGCCTACTTCCCCATCGATAATATGGGTGTCTTCTCTGCAAACTGGAGTTACTAACCAAGTTTTTCATTCTAGTGTATAAATGATTGTGTTCATGGCAATTCCGCTTGATTACATTAGACTTGAGCGGTTGCACAGTTACTTTCGGTCTCGTTCAGTAGACTGGTTCGCGGTCTCGGCAATTCAACTTGATTACAGTAGACTCGAGCGGTTGCACGGTTACTTTTGGTCTCGTTCAGTAGTCTGGTTCGCGGTCTCGGCGATTCAACTTGATTACAGTAGACTCGAGCGGTTGCACGGTTACTTTCGGTCTTGTTCAGTAGCCTGGTTCGCGGTCTCGGCAATTCAGCTTGATTACATTAGTCTCGAGCGGTTGCACGGTTACTTTCGATCACGTTCAGGACCCTGGTGCGGAGGTGCGCAGTCTTTTCGTGACAGTCTACATTCTAAAAATTACTGATCACACTTTGCTGAATACTTGCATCAACTAAACACATTAAGGTAGCCGATAACGTACACAGTTTATCAATACTTGATGTTATGTTCATTATTTATAAGCTCATGATGGAAATATTCCCTCGCCTAGCCTAATGGGAGTTGTGAATTGGTGAACCGTAGCCTACCTAACGTGCCGTTAATTCTCATTCGGCAAAAAACAGGAGTGAGTCGGTTCTTTCACGTCTGGCACTCGATTATCCCGGTTCAGTAACACGAGGCGGGTTAATTAACCGACTCTTCGGTCAGTTCGTCAACACTAGAGCAGATCTTTGCTGGCTACCCGTGCAAAGTCATAGTTGATGACATCATTGTGGGGGGCAGAGGGGAGCAGGAACACGATGCAAACTTGAAGAAAGTTTTAGACCGTGCATGTGAGGTGAACTGGAGAATGAACCTCCAAAAGTGAATATTACGCCTAAGTGAGGTGAGCTATGTTGGTCATATTTCCACAAGCAAGAGACTACAACCTGACCCTGCTAAAACAAAAGCAATAACAGATATGCTGCCGCCAGACAATGTTACTGCACTGCAGCGCTTCCTGTGTATGATCAATTACTTAGGAAAGGTAATACCTAACCTCAGTGAGTTGTCTGCACTAGGCATGTCACGAGAACCGATACTACCGAAACCTTCCGGTTCTAAAATGACAAAACACTGACGATGCCCATTTTTTTGAAGTACCGTAGGCACCGTTAGCAACGATGCCAGTGTTGGCAATACTGTAGCTAGCTAGCTTTGTCAGGGGAGGATAACTGAAAATAGCAGGAAAAATCAAAAGCAAACGAAAAGGGCTTCGCCTCCAGTTGCTAGCTAGGTAGTCTGCCTTCGTTCGGCGGAGGATAATATACTTTTCTAATTTTTACACTTGTAGGTGCATCGTTCCCGGAGGTACTGCAATACTGAGTTGATGCGTGTAGCAGAAGGAGCAAGCTCCGTTTCTGAATCCCTGTTCGAAAAATCCATTTAACATATATAGTTCCCCGGTGGGGAACGTATTAGATAGTAAACTGATAAGAACATATGATTCAAAGCTTTCATTATCCAATAGAATACAGTTGTATGGGACCAATGCCCAACACATAATTCGCACCAGTGTGAAGCTAGCTTCTTTAGGGAGCCAGCTTCTTTAGTGGATTCCTAGCCTTTTGTAGTTTCGCCTTCAAAGTAGATAAACATCGTTTTAACAAATATGGAAACATGACACATTTCGAAAATATGCCACTAAACTATATTAGAATAGTGTTACATATTTACTAACTCATAATATTTTAATAAGAACATTTACATTTGCAATCTGTATTGTTAAATATATAATAAATACACAGAATCCTGTGTAATGCTAGCTACATTAAGGATGCTGGTGGTAAATGTGGATATCGCATAGATCACATAAGTCATTCGCGACTTACCCAAGACCATGTTGACATGCTACTTTTGCTCTCCAAAAACCTTAAACTAGCCAAGAAATGGTGCGCAATGTTGTGAAAAAAAAACATGTTTATCTTGTTAGGTGAATGGCTGCACAGCTATATCCACCGTTTAGTTTTGCACTGTTGTTGTTTTTGCACAGTACCTTTTGAAAAGCTGTCTGGAATGTGTCTGGGGAGTAGTTGTTGCACTATGAGCATTATTTGGACTTTATTATGTTGTTCTATGCTATATTGCACATGTTTTTATAGCTTGTTGTGATATTTTTCAAATGTTTTAATAAATGTTTAAAGTTCAAGTAGGAATCTTAGAATATCCTTTTTTTACCGTGGTATCGAAATCGGCATCAAGAATCGTGTAAGTTTACTGGTATAGGCACCTACTACTTAATTTTTGGTATTGTGACACCCCTAGTCTGTATGGGGGACCAAGTCTGACAAAAAAGAAATATATAAATAAATAAATGCTCAAAAAATAAATAAGCATACAATTAATTGCACAATAAATACAGTAAATAAATAAATATAGGCAGTAATTTAATTATACAATGAGACATTAATGTATATATCTCTTTTAATTAGCTTCTTTATTTATTCACCTTTGTAATAATTACCTTATTGATTCATTGTCTGTTATAATTTTCAACTTTATTTACTTATGACTTATTCTTTAAATATATGTATTTATGTGTATATTATAATATTTTGGTCTGTTTTATTCTTCCTTTGTATTTTTTTACCCTATTTATTTCTTCAATGCTATTTATTTCTACCTGTCATATTTACATTTCTGTATGCATTTCTGCCTCATTATGCAAATGAGAAGGGGCTGTGTCTTAGGGGGAAAACGCCTGCCAACCAGAGTCAGCCAACCAATTGGGTGTCATCTATGGTGGCCACTCTCAAGAAAAACTCAGATGAAATAAGAGTGTCTATTGACCCTAGGGAGTTTGTAAAACGTCCACATCACCTCATGAAGAACATGCCAAACTCCACTGTATTCTCATTACTAGATGCCAAAAGCTCATTCTGGCAGATTTCACTAAATACTAAGTCCTCCCTACTGACTAGTTTGGGTATGCCTTTCGGAAGATTTCGATTTCTTCAGATGCCTTTTGGCATTAATTCAGCCAGTGAGGTATGAAGGTAGATTGTTGACTTAATGTTTTGCATATGCAAAAAAGGTTTGTAGTTGTAAACGGCAACATGCAAGTGTGTAAGTGATGATTTGTAAAATATTTGTTTTTGTAAACATACTCTCAGATGTGTAGACGATATGTTGTGAATATTAACAAACTTCTAAATTCACTTTTGCAAGAAATATTTGCATCTGTACACATGCGCATTTAATTTTCGCGCGCTCTGACTTTTGTCAGTGATTTGGCGCACTACTATGACAAAAAAGATTTGCAAAGGTGTAAACAGCGATTTGCAAGCAAACTGAGATTCGTAGACGGAGATTTGAGAGAGAGAGAGATGAAATGCGGAACCTGATAATTAAATTCTAACCAATCAGATGATGTTATCATTCACGATTCTGATCGCCTGACTTGACATACATACCATGTGAAATTCGAATGCTCCATAATTACTCTTGCTTCGACAGACCTCAGACGCCAGGAAACAGATAAAGCAAGGTGCAGAGATGACTGAAGCTAGCGATATAACATTGATTGTATTGCTACTATTAGTAAATATCGGGATTTTGCTAGCTAGTCAACTAACAATGGTGAAGGGCAACCGTGTTTTTTATTGTACAATTATGTTTGATCTACCGTTTGTTACAATACACCATAGTTGCTTCACCAATCATGTGTTGCTTGATTGACTATTTAATGATACATCATACAATACTTGTGAAAATCTTTTTTTTACCGTTATCAGGTAAATGTCTAAAATGTACAGTAACAAACAAATGTACATGGAAATCATAGGTGATTTCTTATTGCACCTTGAACCTGGGGACATGACGGTATTGAAAAATCTACATTTTACAGTCAAGATAAAAAATATTGGTCCAATATTGGTTATAATTTGTGTGCTTGGGTTCCAACAAAAGATTGACAGATCATTAATGAAGAGCAATTATAACTGCATTGTTATTATTAACAGAAGGGTTCTGTATTGAATATTTATTACACAAAATGGCAAAACAGAGGGGTGTAATGACAGGGCATGAAGTGGACTCTTGTAGTTGGAAGTTAGTTTGAATAAAAATAATTTTATAATGTGCATTAAATAAAATTAATTTAAAAAAAGAATGATATAAATATGATGAGGAATACACACAAATATTACACTCATATATGCACAGTGATAGTTTGTGGACCCTTTTGAATTACCTGCAAAAAATTGTCTGATTTTAATCCAATTCCTATAGATAATCACAGCCTAACTTACCATAACAAAAAATTTCCAGAAATATGTACCAATGGAACACATTGCTCAAACTTAAACAGCATGTTAAAGAACGTATGAGAACCACTAGGATAATGACTGAATCCAAAGTAGGTAATTTAAGTGATAACATTAAGGTGTGTGTCACGGATAAGGTGTGGTAGGTGGTGTAGGAGGGAGACAAGGCAGGCAGTAAATGGTTTGCAGATTTAATGAGAAAAGTCCAGGGGTGTACAATGGTTGAGCAGCGGCTGACGGATGTATGGCGAGAATGCACAACGATTATATACTTTCGCTGATTACTACTATGCTTACAAAAGACATCAGATACAGAGTGTCAGATAACTTGACTGAATAACAGGAGGGCACAACAAATATATCTGATAGCTATACTCTGCCAAGTGGTTGCTGTCCTGAGACCAATATATTTTATGATGACCCTGGTACAAACAACTGTCACTGCCAATCACCGTTTATGATGTCATCACCCTGTGCCCGTCCTTCTGCAGAGTGCAAAATCAGGATGTTCTGTGAGCACTACAAAATCGTTGAAAACAAAACAGATATTCAGTTTACCTTAACCTTACCCTATCTTTAACCTCACCATAACCTTAACCTCACTAACCTAGCATATTATCCCTGAACTAATTTGTCAAACTCTACAGAAGGATGGGCACAGAGTGATGACATCATAAATGCTGATTGGCAGAGGCAGTTGTTTGTACCAGGGTCATCATAAAAGATACTGGCCTCAGGACAGCAACCAGTTAGCAAACTCATGAAAGCCTAAACACACTGAAATAGTATAAGAAACACAATATACAATAAACATAAACACAGATAATCAATCAAAGTCATACAAATACACTTAGTCTTTTTCTCAGTTCATGGCCACGCTATCCCACTCTGGGACAGCATGACAGTGTGGGTTAAAGTGCCATGTCTTTTCGCAACAAAAAAACATTCTAGTAAACAATAGTCTGCCCTTGAAGAAATAGATATTCTTCTTAGAAATTGTGGAGCAGGTGTCCACGTGGCATAGTGGACTAAGTTGCTGCATTCCAGGACAAACTACATCATGATAGTCAGTGATTAGAATCTGACTATGGGTTCTCTGACTTTCCCCGGACCTCCAGGTGATGCAGCGCAAATCAAATCCCACTATTTGGGATAGATAAGTTGAATTATCTACCTTGACATGTCGCTCTCCAGCAACTCCTTGTGTGCAGATCAGGCGCCTGTAAATTCAATCCTGGAAGTATTGTTGGTGAGCACACTCATCCCATACATGATCTGACTAAAGGCTTCCGTGTCGGATGAGTAGTGCGAAAAGAACCGGCCGGCCGGCTCGGCGACATGTGGTTTGATTAACCACAAGAGCGCCTGTCGCCATCCCGTATCTGTCCGGGAAGTTAAGGAGCTAATGACAAGGCTGGGTCAGTGGGAATTGGAAAAGACCAATTGAAAAGGGAGAATGGGGAAAAAATAATGAAATCGTGATGCACATGACAGTTACTGAGGGCCACATCACTGGGAAGGAAAGTGTGAGGATGAAAAGATGCTCTGGTCGTAAGATTACTGTACCTGTCATCCGTCAGCGGTAGGAAGAATGAGTTTCTGTAGGTGGACTACAAAGACATTATTATTATTATTTTATCTATTATTTAACCAGGCACATTGACAAATAACCAATCTTAATTTACATCAACAACCTGGGAGATTTACGGGTTAACTGACTTGCTCACAGACAGAACAATCAAGGTTTCTCCTGGCTGTTTGGGATTCAAACCAGTCAGATGCTATAACCACTAGGTCACCTTGAAAAGAACTGGGCACATTTGTAAAATATTGAAGTTAACTCTATGTGGCAATAGTGGGGAAATAACCACCTGCTGCATTTAAAAAAACAGCCCCTGTTTTGACTAATTACGCTAGAGCCAGCAGCGTTTCTAGGATTTGAAGAAACTTGGTTCTACCACTCCTTGCCTCCTCCATTCCTGTCTCCCTACAAAAGTATCTACAGTGAATGAGAAGTGAATGAGGACTTGGGTAGAGAAAAGGATGCACTCTGGAGATGTACAGCTTGAGTCTCCAGGAAAAACATGTGTTCACCAACAGCAGTGTTGTGTGCACCAGCAGAGTGAGGTAGACCCAGAATAGAGACAGGAAGGAGTCATCAGGCTACCTGGTCCTGAAGCATATTCCAAGGGTTTGGGTCCTCCTAGGATAAATATGTCAACAGAAACATTAAAAAGGAGCTGCCTTAGGTCTAGTATCTCGATATATATGAATCTGACCCCAAAAATAAGTATATCCACTGTCTCTTGTCCCCCATCACATAAACCAATGAAATGTAAGTGGGGGCGGAGAACTACTACATAAACTATTGCAGCATAACATCTGTGGACTGAGACATGGTCCTCCAGTTCTCAAAAAAAAAACAGGTTCAAACCCAGTACTAGCAAGATGTACATAATTAAGTGGAAGGTGAGTGTATATGGTGTTTGTGTTATTTTGTCAATTATATTTATGTTTAGTTTTTCATGCATGTTTTCCACCTCTTAATGTTGACAGAAATGGTGGAAGAAAAAAATATAGGCAGGCTGCGGTACTTCTGTACGTTACCAGCCTTTTGCATTCTGTGCTGGTTCAATTTGGTCATAATGAAAGTCATATTTGCTAAAACATGGATATCAAGCTAGCCAATTGATATATTCCATCCACATTAATCATCTGCTGTGCTGAATGTTTAGACTACAATCAGGTATAAGGTAAAGTATGAAATAGATTTTGGGAGAGATTGGCTTTGTGTATTGAACGTGAGTGGAATGGATTAAGAATGTGGGCTTGCCAGGTTTTAAACTTGGGGTACTCATTTGCCATCCACAAACGTGCCTCTGGGAATTACGCCAGTCACTTGTCCAGTATTTTTACATTGCCAACTAACTTTTGATACAATTTGTTAGATATACTAACTCTATAATGCCTTCAGGGCTGAGCTGAAATGTAACAGGACAAATGTCAGCTCGCCATATGCATCCTGCCATGCACAGTTATGCAAATTCATCAAACCAAAATCATAAAATATATATTTTTTAATTAGGTCATAAGACTCAGGGCTAGTGACAAAACAGTCCCTAGTCCCAGGGCTTCAAGTCAGTCTACACTGTCTTTACATTAAAACTAGGGCTAAAGCCCAGGCCTAACAATGCCACTGGATAGAGCTTCATTAAGCCGATTTATTTAATTTATATATCTGTGTTAATATATATTGAATTAGAATGATCAGATAGCCATTGAGTTTTAAATGTAGTTTCACAGTCATAGATTCCCCGCAAACACAGAACGTTCCCCTAACGTTCCCTTATGGTTCCCATTTGGTTATTTTTTGGGAACCAAACAAGAACGTTCTAGGAAGGTTCCCTGTAGGTTATTTTTAGGTTTAATTTTATAACCTAAGGAAAACGTTCTGGGAATGTTCCCTGTAGGTTATTTTTAGGTTCTATTGTTCGAGTAGGTTCCCAGAACGTTCCCCTAACCTTAAGGGAACGTTCTATTAACGTTAAGAAAACTTTCCTGGGGTACGTTAAGGGAACCTTAAGGGAACGTTCTGGGAATGTTCTGGGAACCAAAAACTAACGTTCCCAGAACGTTCCCAGAACCTAAAATTGTTAGCTGGGTTACGCCTAGCCCTGTGTATGACTACCCACTTAGCACAGAACGTTCCCGTAACATTCCCTAAAGGTTCTCTGTTGGTTCTTAGAGAAATAACTTTTAGAAAACGTTCAAAGAATGTTGTGAGAAAGTATTTCTTTTGTGAACCAAAAAAGAACCTTTAGGGAACGGTGCGATTTTGAGTTAGGTAGAATCACATGTTTTGAGAACGTTCAAATAACCTTTAGAA
>JACXGM010022927.1:0-16459 GCA_016801145.1 Umbra pygmaea | reverse complement strand
CTCTCTCTTCACTATGTATTCTGGCTCACTATCGTCCATCTACTATCCAACCTACTCAACAAACCACAAAATTGAGACTATAAACACCTGAGTTGATTGTCTACTCCTCACCCCTGATTTTAGTTGCTACACCTGCGCATCCAACTTCCCTAAGTGCTAAATAATTACACTCATGTTTAATTTGGATAAAAGTGTGTACTGATAAATCTTAAGAAATTATTGAGTAAAATAGTACTGTCCAGGAATAATATTTTTTCATTACGCTTTTTTCATTACGCTTTTAAATAATTCAAGTTCAAAGTCTAAAGTATTTATTGTCACATGAACCAAACTACTAGCCACTAAATGCGGGAGTGAGGGAGAGAAGGGATGACATGCAGCAAATCTTTATTTCCTTTAGTCAAAGTATTGGGTCAATGGATTTTCTATTATAACATAACCTAGAGCTTGCATTGCATATTGAATTTGAATTTGTGCACAATGTTGACGTGTGGAAACGTTGGTTATGTTCTGTACACCACAACTGTTGTGTTGCCAATGTTAAGGAATAGCTCTTAGTAGGTCTAAATCAGATGTGGGCAATTATTTTTGCTTGAGGGCCACATTGAGCTTTTGAAACCAAGTGAAGGACCGCATTTTATAGCAATGCATGAAAAACAGGAAATGTTAGTTAATTAAATTGACACCGCCCCCCACACAGTTACATGCGTATCCTACTTTTGTTACACTATTTCCTTGTTTGACTGTAATGTTTTTATTTTACCAAATATAGTCAGTGAAAAGTACCCAACTGCATGACGCGATATCTCCGGCTGTCATTAATCCACATGGACGAACCACTCCTCATTATTTGCATTGGCATTATTTTATCAGCGGAACCCCCTCTTTCCAACCATATTGGTACCATGTTGGTATTGTGCAGGATGATGTCCTACATCATTGCAGCATTGCTATTTTGACATTTTCACGTCCTACTTCCTGTCTGTAATGTGTTTAGTAAAAAAGGCAAAAGTAAAAAAAAACATGACCAACTTCGAGGCGCGATGTTTCAGTGGGAGTTGTATTTTACTAAGAAACTGAAGGGAGGTGCAAATCAAACAAGAAAACAATTATAGCAACCAAAAAAAACACTAGGGGTGGTGAAAAACACATATTAAGGTAATGAAAGCTAGGCTCACGGCTGGTGAAACGATGATCTAAAGAGCCAAAATGAGATCCCTAGACTAAATGTTGGACATAACCAACACAAAACACAGAAGCTGGGTTAGACGTAACCTAAACCAAACCAAACACAGTAAATAGTATATGCCATGTAGGGCTGCGTTTAAACTACAGTACACATGGAAATCCGCTTTCTTGAGGGTGGTGCTAGGAGGATTTGATAAATGGTGGCAGATGCAAAAGTTGAAGAAAATAAAATTGTGTTATATTTTGAAAATATTAATATTAATGAAAATAAATTAGCTTCAAGGAGAAAAATGCTATAAAGCCGTAGACACAATCTACACCTAACACAAACGTACAATATAACAATGAGCCACAGTATAGCAAACACACACAGAAACTAAATACCAACACTAATGAATGGCGTGAAACCAGCTGTACATAGTGACTGTGAATGAAAGCAATTGATTGGGGAAAAGATTTACAGATGACGTGGACAGTCCGATGGCCAACCAACATGGAACGTCCGATGGACACCACCCCATCACGTCCATGAGTGGGAAACTGTGACATTCGCAATGCCGTTCCCTTTTTCCCCTCAAAAAACACAGCCTCCCATTTTTGACCAGGCCCTTGACCCAATACATATCGTCCTGTCCATAAACTAATACAAAATAAATCTATTGTGGAAAATGAATGTTTGGAAATTTAACTATTGCTCTTTTCTACTGACACACTAATGCAGAAGAAAAACAGGAAACATTTGCGATTACATTTCGGTTAATCTGGCCAACTGAAGTTGTCTTGACTGGAACTAAATAAACATTTAGACTCACATACCCTATATCATTTCAGATCTCCGACAAGACATGTTAACCCTGCAAATGATCCAGCTGATGGAAAACCTTTGGAAGAAAGAGGGACTGGACCTGAGGTACGTCTGATCAGTGGAACATGTTGTAGAATAGAGGTTGTTTGGTGAATCCCAATTTCAGGAGGAATAACCTTGCTTAGAACCTAGTGAAGACCTAGAAAACTCTGTCTTCATCCTCCTTCTTCTTAGGCGCATCAGTTAAATGTAGTTAAAGTTGCATGTTAGATGTTGGCAAATAAGAAATAATGACTTCCAATCATGGGCGGGAGGTATATTATGTGGTTTTGTTAAGTCTCTAAGTCATCCATGAAGTTCCACATTTGAAACAAATGGTTTTGCTGACATGGGGCACAATTTGGCACATCATTGAGTTAATTAAACCCAATACAAGGAATTATCAAGGTCTGGTTGAGTTGGGCCAGCCATGGGCCAATATGAATCTGTCAACATATTGTAGTTGTCAAAACACAAATCCAAAGGCCTTTGAATGAAGTAATAATTGTTCATATTTGGTCACATATCCTTTGCATCCAATGACAGATTGATGTCTGCGATGCATTGACGTCACCAGACGCTGGGTATCTTCACTGGAGATGCTCTGCCAGGCCTGTGCTGCAGCAATCATCAGTTCCTTCTTGTTTTTGGGACTTACTGTACTTAAAAAAAAGTGTCACTGTCCAATGAATTATGGTGCTCACTGTATATATGTCCAGAACAGCTGGAAACTGGCATTTGTATTGGTGAAACCATTAGAATGTGTTATGTATTACTTGTTATATGCATATGTGACCTTACAGTGCTTTATTATGTACTCTCAATACTTTTTTTTGTAAGGATGATCCCCTATGGCTGCCTCTCCACTGGAAACAAGACGGGCCTAATTGAAGTGGTGAAAAACTCAGAGACCATCGCGAACATCCAGCGCAACAACAGCAACAGCGCTGCGACTGCTGCCTTCAACAAAGATGCCTTGCTCAACTGGCTTAAATCCAAGAACCCAGAGTGAGTGTGCCAGCCAAACAAAAGTTACAATTTATAGATAAATCGCCTAGCTAGTATAGCAGTCTCATCTATCATGATAATATGGCCTTAAATTCAGCTTACTTCCTTTAGAGAAAAATCTTTATTTCCACAATGTCACCTGCCATCTCTGTCAGTTCAATATTATGTGAAATTATCAGAAAAAAAGAATTACAGAAGTCATGCTAGGCATTGATTAATCCTTCGGGGAATTATCCCATATGTATCTGGGCCGCTTCCTCCCAACAGTCCCGCCCCCTATATCCCCAATGAAAGATCCCGGGGAACCAGGGGAATTTTTACCACCCTTGACCCCCGTGACCCTCCAGAGGGGTACCGTGGCCTCTGGAGGCGATGAGGGAGGTGCCAGATAGGATAGGTGAGACAGTGTCTCGGATGGTGGTGTGGGAGGGGGCTCCCTGTAGTGGTTCTTCTGTAGGAGGGGGCCCGAGTGATGGTTTCACTGTAGTTGGGGCCCACTGTGGGGGTTTAGCTGTAGGGGGGCCCCCTGGGGGAGCCCTATTGCAGGTGGAACAGGGGCCTGGCAATGACCCATCGCTTGGTTGGCTGGACGGAGTCCTGTGGTGGAGCCAGATGAGCAGGGCCCTGGTGTTGACCGGCCAGACAGGGACCTGTTGCTTGGCTGGACGGGGCCCAGTTTTGAAGCCGGCTGAGCAGGCTGGGCTGAAACCTGGTCTAACAGCAGGGCGATCTGGGTCTGTCTGTCGAACGAGTAACTTACAGTTGGTCAGGCTGCTTCCAGTCACTCCCCATATCTGCCGTCTAGGCAGAAGGGGTGTCGATGTTGGCTGGTGGCTGACCAGACCAGAGATGGAGTGACGACTCACCTCCCTCATAGTCCCGAAGACTAAACAGTCCTCCACCTCTGGCCGGCCCTTCTTACAGATGTGAGGAGCTTTCTTGCGAGCCTGGCCGGTGAACAGTAGTAGAAACTTCCCCACCTTGTCTCTCCCTGTTTGGAAACCCAAGCTCAAATGGTGTATGTAGCTGTCCCGTTTGGAAAAGAACTTACTACATTTCGCTGGGGTACCATCTTAATCTTCGGGGAGAGACAAACAGGGAGTACTCACCGCACTAGGCAAGATGGTAGAGCTTGGGGTTGTGACTTGATCTAGCCCAGCTGCCTGCTGCCCTTCTGCTTAGCGGTAGAGCGATAGTAGATGTGGTAGTGCTCCCTCGATACTTGTAGTACATCCACAGAGGGAGCTCCTACGGCGTTGTCTCCGGCTCACTGTTTCCTTGGTTGGTCATTCTGTAATGCGTGGTACTGATATACGGAGGCAGAAACAGATGTGCGTTTGGAAGGAATAATATGACTTATATGAAAATGATGAAAACAACAAATGTAAATGGCATAGATTCCAGCTGTACAATAATAATGAGCGACACCCCTGTGTCAGTACGGGAGGCTCGCTGCCCACACTCATCTCCAGTCTTCACCACTGTGTAGCAGCCACGCTCCACAAGGTGTGACCGGAGTACTGAAAACCGGGCTGACAGTAATATCATATTTTTTTTTTAAATAAGTTGCATTTCTTGTTTTTACTTATACTTGAATGGAGAAATTTAAGTGAATGAGAGAGAAGTTTAAAGAGAGAATACATTAAAGATATGGAAGATTAAAGGAATGATAAAGAAAACTAATCCTATGTGGTGCTCTCTCTTCTTCTCGATCTTTCTCTTGCTTTCTCGTCAGCAGGGATAAACTTGACCAGGCTATTGAAGAGTTCACTTTATCCTGTGCTGGCTACTGTGTAGCCACTTATGTTTTGGGTATCGGAGATCGCCATAATGACAATATAATGATCAAAGAAACCGGGCAGGTGAGGCACAGCATTTCTTAGTAATTTGACACAGGAAGGTATAATCTTGATGAATATGTATTAGGAATTGTCATATGTTTGAGGATATTTGTATTGTTTTACAAAACTGATCACTCATACGAATGGGCTTATTCAGACAGATGACTTTTCCAGCAAATCAGTCATGATTCATATCCGACATCCCAGATTATTGCACTTCAACGCCAAAGTTTGGTTTTAGTGAAGGTGGCTTGGTTTGATGTGAACTAGCTACCTAATAAGAGCATTATTTATTTTTAATGTATTAACATTACATTAACTTTACAATATCAACTTATGCAATCAAAGTGCAACTTGACTGTTCCCCTGGAATACTAAGTATTGTTGCACAAAGTCACTATAGTTGATCCCACTGCCTTTTTACCATCACATTATAACATTTTGTTGTATAACTGTTTATATGTACAGACCTGTACAAGAGTGTCAATTTCTGACTGGCAGATAGTTAAACAACTAGATGAAAATTCTAAATGTATAGCTTAATTTATATATATCTTATTTAAGAAAATGACCCACTGGAATTAGCTGAGGGCATCTAGTTGTGGTTTAAAAAATATCTTAGTAATAGAACCCAGTTCATTGTATTGTAAGTAGTCCAAAAGTGATTTCTTCAGTTCGATTTTGGGTTCTTTGCTTTTCACTCTATATAAAGTTCTGGTTAACATTATTGGCACCCTTAAATAAAAAAGTTTGTAATGAAGCAGCTTTGGTCTATATACAATTATGAGTTTGAAACAGGACAACACAGATAGGGATAAAACATTAAAGATTCAAAAAGGTAATGGGAGGAAAAAGTATAAAATTGTAAACATCACAAATACAATCATGACGAAACATTAGAATGCTAAAGGATACATGTCC
Organism: Umbra pygmaea; assembly: GCA_016801145.1. NCBI lineage: Eukaryota > Metazoa > Chordata > Actinopteri > Esociformes > Umbridae > Umbra > Umbra pygmaea. Next base: position 10,657 of record JACXGM010022927.1, on the reverse strand, counting down.
ATTTCCAAAAACATTGGCATCCCTGTTTTAACAGTTCACAATGTTATTAAGAAATTTGCTGGTCATTGTTCTGTCAAGAACCTCCCGGGATGAGGCGGTAAGAGAAAAAACAGAGAGGTCTTCGAAGGTTGATGCAAACTGAAAAGCAAACTGTGAAAAAGAACCACAATGTAAAATATGTACAGATATTAAGAGTGACCTGGAGCAATCCAATGAGTTCTAAATATTTCGTACATGATGACAAAGGAAAGAGTCAAGGGTGCTAATATTGTTGACCAGTAAAGTATAAATAATATCTGTAACTCTGAAGAAACTGATGAGCAAAATTGGTTTATTTATAAAAACAAACCATATCTTTCCAATAGTATTGAGTGTTGAGAAATGTGGAAGCAACTTTTCTATCAGATAGATTATGTTAAGGTGCTATATATGCAGGAAACTGCCTCAGTGTTAAAACCTCTCGATGCAACATACCAAGCAGCTCTGCATTTTATTACTGGTGCGAAAGTCCGCATACATCCTTGTCATTAGTTGGCTGGGAATCTGGTTTCTAGAAAGGCTAGACACTGGTTGATGATTGTGTATAAGGCTTTAATCCATAAACTTCTAAATCAACTTACCTAAAAACTAAATAGGAAAATACGTGGTTATAAAATAAGTCATTTGATTTAGAATTGTATGCTCACAAATATAAGAGTTGCCCCCCTTGGTAAGGCTATACATTTTTTATTGTTGTTTAAAAAAATAATAATCTTAACCAAAATAAACATATTTTCTTAAAACATGAGTATGTGCACACTGCGTAACGGTTGCCAGGGTTTGTATCCTGGTCTGAAAATCAGTCCACTATCAGGACAAAAATTAAGAGGTTTTAATCAATTGAGTTATAATCTTTTCTTAGTCGTTCATCCATTCATTGGTGAGAAGTGTACGTTACCTCGATGTAAAATCATACAATTTGGCTTTCTGATCAAAATGTCAAGACAAAAAGTGTATTAAAGGAAAAGAGTTAGTGGATGAAGATTTTGATCTGGTAGCATAACTTACATTTTATATTATATTTATAAATTCATTGTTGTGGTAAAAGTCATGGTACAGTCACTGTAGCCTTAATTAATTGGATTGGTGTCAGGGGACACACAGTATATTGGGGTTTGAGTGGGTCATTCTGATAACATTTGTGTAGATATAGTGTGCAAATCTTTTGTTAATCTCTTGTTTGACTGTTCTGTATCTCTTTTAGCTTTTCCACATTGACTTTGGACACTTTCTTGGGAACTTCAAAAGCAAATTTGGAATAAACAGGGAACGGGTGCCTTTTATTTTGACATATGACTTTGTCCACGTTATCCAACAAGGGAGAACCAACAACAGTGAGAAGTTTGAAAGGTAAATTATGAAATATACTGTATCTTAATAGCATTAAAGTTTATACTGTATATTTAGAACAATGTATAGCTATGTTAATATCAAGTTCTCCACAAAAAAAAGAAAGAGTGATGATGTATAGTAATATCAAGCCATTTCTGTTGTTTCTTTGAAATCAATGACAGTTCCACTGAGCAAAATCATTACAAATGTATTTTTTTGTTGTATTTTCCATGTACTTTGCTCAGTGGATATAGGGGACACATACATTTCTCTGAATTCACTTATCAATGTCATAATAAGTGTTAATTAGTACCACCCAACCATGGATCATTTTACTTTTATGGGACCATAAAATCAAAATATTTTTTTCTGTACATTTAAGGTATATGACAATATGATTCCAAGAGGAATATGAGTACAGAATGTCAACCTTTATTTCTTTTAACACATAATACACCTTTTACCAAATAAAAACAACACCCATATGCATGTTTACACATAAAAGAGCTGCGAATGTGTAGACTCAGTTTCATCATTTGCTTTTGCCTTTGGACTCTGCGGATGGTGTTAGTTGAAGATTAGGGAGCTGTCAATTAAAGAAAAGCAAGTGATTTGGATGCTGAAGTAAAAAATGAAAACTTATTTAGAAACATACCACAAAAGTTGAGCATTGCAAAATCAACAGTTTGTAATATCTTGAAAAGAGAGAAAAAAAAAATTGGTAACCTCCAGGTCAGCTAGGAAATCAACAGCAGTTGATGACAGAGGAATGACCAGACCTGTAAAGAAAAAGGCCAACAACCTCCAGAAGGCTGGAGTGAAGGTATCTACATCTACTGTACCAAAACAGAAAAGAAGTAGTACAGAGTTCAAGTAGTACAGGGTTCAACCAGTACAGTTTTGGAACAGGGTTTTATGGACATATTTATGGACATTATAGACAAAGTTTTACTTCTGATCTTTAACTGCAGATGATTTAAAACATACCACCTCATCTGTGAAGCATGGTGGAAGTAGTGTCATGGCATGGACATGCATGGCTGCCTCTGAAATGGGCTCACTCATATTTATTGATGATACTGAATGGTGACAACCACAGAATAGATACAGAATTGTACAGAAGCATCTTAGCTACCAATGTACAAGAACATGCCAGCAGATGCATTGGGCAGCGCTTCACAATACAACAGGACAATGACCATAACACACTGCCAATGCAACCAAAAAGTTACTGTAAACGCCAATTGAACATGCATTTAAGTAGGATTTATATCAGGGAACAACCCACAACCCCTCAAAACCTGCGACAGCTCGAAATGGGAACAGTGTAAGGGCTTTGCAATTTTGGCTGATACCAAGAGTTGGACTATGTCAATGGGCCGCAGATTCGCTGCTTTATTGAATACAAGAGATTTTCTAATAAATACTAGCTGTTATATGTCGTACGTTTGCTTTAACTTGAATTGTCTCAATGCTTTCATAAGGTGTGAATGGAACTGAAAGTGATATTATTCTTAGTTGCTACACCACATGTGTTGAAACAGACAGAAATAAAAGGTGACAATTTGTATTCTGTACATGTTCATCTTTGAGTTGAATTTTAAAATGCTTTGAGTGTACAGCAAAAATAAACGTTTTGATTTCTCTTTCCCAGTACTTGTAAAGATAGATATACTAACAATCAGAGATGCCACAAGTTAGTGTAACAGATTACTTTTCTGGTTTTGGCTGAGTTCACAAGTCATGGGAAGTTCCTCAATAAGACCCTAATGTCCAGTTAAAAAGTTGTGAACTCAGCACAACCCAGAAAAGTAATCTATTACACTAACTTGTGGTATCTCTGCTAACAATGCATTCTGTTTTTTATTGAGTACCTGAAGCTCCATGATAATGGTGTGGTACCTCTCTTATTGCTCCACCTTCAGGTTCAGAGAGTGCTGTGAGCAGGCCTACAAGATTTTGTGTCGCAATGGGACTCTATTTGTGAACCTGTTTGCAATGATGAAAGCAGCTGGATTACCTGAGCTAAGCTCCTTTAAGGATATCCAGTACCTAAAGGTTAGATGAGTGCCTCCTTGTATTGCTGCATATGTTGAGATTAACTGGTATTTTATATCACTTATGCACACACACAGATAGTCCTGGTAATGGCATTTCCAACTATTCCTGAGAGATCTGTTAGGGCTAAACTGGTAAACAGTCAGACACAATTACCTTGTCAACATTGTTTCAACATGCGACACCTTATGCAGGTTGGGCACCTGTGAATGTGTTTATGGATGTGTAGTTGACAAATATGTAATCCTTGCCTATACAGCTCTGGTTTTACTATTGATAGAGAAGTGTTTAGGTAAAATTATTTTATTTTTTATTCCATGAACTGTTGACATAATTTCTCCAAAATTCGAAATAAAAATATTGTCACTGAGAGCATTATTAGTAGAAGTCAAAAACTGGTCAAAATAACAAAAGAATATGCAGTGATGTCAGACCTCTGAAAATTCTAAGAAAATACATATTAAACCCAAAGTATGATGGTGTTAACTTAGGAAGAGTTCAGAAATCCATATTTAGTGGAATAATAATAAATGTTAAATAATAATAATTGGCTTTCATGTGTCTTGGCATGCTCTACACCAGTCTTTCACATTGATGTTGGGTGAATTTATGGCACTACTGGCGCAGAACATCAAACAGCTCCTTGTTGTTTGATGGCTTCTGACCATGTTCCTCTAGATCACATTCCAGAGGTTTTCAATGGGGTTCATTTAAGATAAAATGTCAGTGATCTCTACATTTTGAATGAGAAGTATGATAAGACTCGGACTGCTTGGCGACAATTGCTTGGTCAATCTTTAACCATCCCGCACCTGAGAGGGGTTGCCGACAAGACAAGGCTTAGCTGAATTGGAAATTTCAAATTGGGTGGTGAGAAAAACATGCAGAAAAGCGAAGTGTAACCTTAAAGCTGTATAGCAGAACTTTTGTCTCCCCCTTCTGGCCATGAGAGTAATTACACAAACACTGTCGATGTGAGGTTATGACGTATGACTGTGCTTAATCCTACATCTGAACGGCAAGTTACTTTTTCATCTGGAGCATCATTCTTAGACACTTTTTTAGGCACCACCATACTCCTAGTTGCTGTAACGTTAGCCTACTCTTTCCTTCACAACGGATGCTCCCCTCTCTGCTCTAGTAAACCAATCATTGCTGGTTGATGTAAAATGCATCACTACTGGTGCGCTAGCATTGGAATGTCACCACAGACACCAAATTTGAATACTGCGAAATACAGAGCGATTGACCTGGCAACGATAGCATTCAGCATTGTGTGAACTGGTTTGGTAAGGGCTTGAATGTAACAGACATTCATTTATATGTAAAGTTCCACAATCCAGCTTTAAATAAAGTATAATTATTCAAATTGTTTTAAATTAAGAAATATTATTTGTAAAAACTTGGTTAACAATAATTTGCACCACTGCATGTTTTTATGCACCCTACTCTTGAGAAGATACAGCAACTGCACACAGTCACTCAGAGCGAAGTGTCGAGGTAATTGTGTCTGAATACTTACCCATCTACCCCGGGCAGCGCATTACCAATTTGCTAAGCCACTAGCATATTTTTTTGGCATAGTGGTTTGTTTGTCCGGTTTGCAAAGTGACAAAGTTAGGCTAAGCTCTGTCCATTTAAGAGCAAGTTCCCTATTCTACCACATATTTACATTCTCTGATGTCCAGCATAAAAATAACTTCACTGAAAATTCCGTAAATATTATATATAATTTAAACATATTTAATAGAATTTTACCTACCAAAATAATCTCTACATTATTAATTTCTTCTTACTAGAATAGAGATTGAACTTCGTAGAATGTTAATAACCAGAGGGCTCATTGGTAAATTGTGCATATGCATAAATCTGTGCGTAAATCATATGTGGGATCATTTCCATGAAAACTGTGCTTGACAATTCATGCATAGCCTTGACCATACGTATGCACAGGCCAAGTGGTACTGTAGGATAAGGAAACTGCTAGTGAAACCTAGCCTAAACTGTGTTAAAAACCTCCAAAAGAGCCTTTATGCCATTACAACACTCCTCCGTGACCTCCAACTGCTTTTAAACTCTAGTAAAACTAAATGCTCTTTAATCAATCACTCCCTACACATGCCCGCTGAACAAGCATTACCACACTGGATGAGGCTGAACTAGAATATGTGGACACCTACAAATACCTTGGGGTCTGGTTAGACTCTCTCGCACCTTGTCCCTGCCCATTTATGCCCGAGCCTTCATCACAGCCATGGTGCATTTTGCACACCTGCACAGCTATTCTTGTACAATTTTGCACATTATCAATTCCAGTGTTGTTGTTTTTGCCTTGCCAGAGTGTAAATATAATTCCTTCCATATATTCTGAATATTCTGTATTTTGTACTTTTGTCTAACTTCATGTGCAACTTTATGTTGTCTTGCACCCTGTTCTTTATATTGGCCAGGTTGCAAATGAGAATCTGTTCTCAATTGGCCTACCTGGTTAAATAAAAGTGATATAAAATATATGATCTTTAGACCAGAGGGCAGAGTGCCCCCTGCTGGCCCTCCAACACCACATCCAGCAGGATTGGTCTCCCATCCAGGGACCGACTAGGCGCGACCTGACTTAGCTTTAAAAGCAAATGCTAATGATCATGCAAATGATCCTGGTGCACTGTAGAGCAATAACACACTGCAAAGGATAAAAAAGCATTAGTTCAACCTGGGGTCATAACAAAACAAACTACAAATGCCATTCACAAGACTCACATTAGAACACACAATTAAGAACTTGTCTTATTCAAAATTTGTAGGATACCACAAAATTAATTTGACTTCTCAAATTGATGTCTGAGAGCCTTTGTGGGGATAGTTAGGTCCATTCAATAATGTAAACAAAGTTTTGATGCAAATGTATATATATATATATATGTGTTCATACATTTGGAATGGTGTAAAGTTGCTGTTTGAATTATCTGTGGGCAGGACGGAAATTAACCCAACCGAAGAAACACTGTGACTTGTCCTTAATTATGTCACATCAGTGTCTTTCTAGTCATCTTGTAAAATTCATTTTTTTCCAAGATGTTTTCCACAAATTGTCAGATTTACACTGTAATACATATTGTATTTTAACTAGTTCTTTTCTCAACCTTTTCTTAGGACTCATTAGCTTTAGGAAAATCAGAGGAAGAAGCACTGAAGAATTTCAAAGTGAAGTTTAACGAAGCACTGAGAGAGAGCTGGAAGACAAAAGTAAACTGGATGATGCACTCTCTTGCCAAAGATAGCAGACTTTAATTAAATGGCACTTCCCGAAGAAAGTGTGTACTGGCGTTGTTTGGGACATTGGCTATATTTTTCAGAAGTTTACACCTGCTTGGTATTCATGGTTATTGTTTATTAACTGATAACAAACAGATGTGTTTGGACAGTCACATTTCATCATTACTACTGTATATTGTACATTGTTTAAAATAACTTGCCTATGGCATGACCTGTGTCAAACAGATCTATAGTGGACTGCATATGTATTCACCCCCATTGGGATTATTATAATGTATTAAGTTTTATAAATCACAATGTCCAGAAAATATTCATATATATACACCACACTGAGTTAAATATTAGAAACTTTTTGGTTGGGATTAAATATGTGAATTTTCTTGGTGCTTTGCACACCTGGCTCTGTCAAGGTTTTAGGGGTCAGGGCTATTTTCTTTGTATTGCCATATAATTTAAAACAAGTATTAATCAAAACAGTAACATCTCAGTAACATTAACTGTATTGTTAAGCAATTAACCATATTGTTAAGCAACCAGTGTAGTTCTGTCAGTTTCTTTTTACATATAGTTATCCTGAGGAATATTGTTTACCATATTTTATTATTATTATTATTTTTTCAGCCAGTTACTTAGGTCAATACGGTTGAGTCACTACAATGCTGTTCTATCCTCTGTTTTCTTCCATCATCTAATTGTAACTCAGTAATTTTCTTGCCTTTCCTGCATGAGTCTGCATTGTGCCTGTGTGGTTTAAAACATCATCCACAGCATAATTGACCATACTTACACAATACTGATTTCTTAGTTAGGCATCTACAAATTACCACAATTTTTTGTGAAACATCAACAAAATCCTCCTGATTGTTGTAGTTTAATCTGTGCTTGAAATTCATTATTGTGATTTTCACATAGTTGTACATTATACACAGACAGAAGACGGGGTAGTCATTTAAAAATAAATCTGAATTGTGATTTTTAAAGTCAAGTAAAAAAAGTAAAGAATTCAAATAAATACTATGCAACATTATAGGGATATATTTATATTCTTAATTTATTATATTATTCTAGATTTTATTATTTGTAAAAATTATAAAAATGTTGTATAATTTTATTTTCACTTTGACTAATATTTTGTTTAGAAAAAAGTTAATCTAATTTTAAATGTAATAAAAATAAAGAAATGTTGAAGGGGTTTAAATATTTATGCAATCCACAATAACTGAAAGTGTGACATAACCACAAACCAAATGAGAAATCAACCCAATTATGCCCACAATGATGAGATATAAATGCTTTCTCAGAACAGATGTGACGGAAAATGTTTAATTATATGTACAAAACTGTAATAGAGAATTGATTTTTATTAATCCCACTGATTTAACTTTTTTGCATTGATTATGTTTAAATCACAAGGTGAGAGATGTATGTACTGTATATAAGCACCTCATATGTTACATATAGTTTACATCAACGGTTTGTAGCTTTTGATTTTGATTATTTGCATTGAAATATAGCCTGTTGTATTTAAAATTTTGTAAAGTGTTGTGAAAATGTAAACAATTTTCTATATTATATGTATGTGAATGTATGATGTTTTACCCCAGTCTTATGTATGTAACAGGGAGTCAAGTCCAAAAGACAATGATATATCCACTAAGAACTAAAAGATTAGTTTGTTTTTCGGTAAACAATTTTTCTTTTGCAAGACATTGACCTTAATCTTAAGGTCCAAATCAAGTTCCATATACCCAAACTGTGCCATTTTTGGACTAATCAGCTGTACAGGATCTTGTGATCTATCGGCATTCCTGCCAAATTATCTTTGTGTTTAGAAATGTGTCCCTGTCTCAGGAAATATACCCTCTCCATCATAATAGGATACATTAAGCTATTGCATGTGTATTGCTTTCTGTCCAGTTGTACACCCATGTGGCCAAAATGCACCATAGTTCTCTTATATTAGCTAGCTTCATACACGTGCCCTGAGCATGTGTAATCACATTGGTACCATAGGTCTGGAGATATTGTTTTTGCAATATAACACCTCTAATGGGCAGAAGGCAAGTTGGGAACATATGATCATTTACAGCAAGGGACTGGGGAGTAGTAGGGGGGAGGAGAGGGGAGGAGAGGGGATGAATGGGCTCATTAAAAGGTGGGGATGTTTAGGTTGCCATGATGGAATGAGCGTCAGATTGGAATATACATTGTTACACAAGGGGAAAACATTATTTGGCAGGGGGAGATATTTGGGAACCAACTTTTTAACCTGGCCATATGACATGTTCACTACTTTACAGAATAAGTATTTAAAAGCACAAAAATGTATTTAAATATCAAAATCAAACTTTAAAAAAATATTTTTATAAAAATTCATTTTCATGTGTCTTAGTAACCAACTTGTAACCAAAGTCTGTAAATGTAAATAAAAAATGATAATCCTTGTTGCTTTGGTTATGAAAAAAAGATCTTTCTACATATTATTGAATGAGAAACTGGAGGGTTGGACATACCGAATTAATTCAGTTAATTATTCGCTTGTACTGAACATTGCCTATAGACAATCATCTTACCCTGTCAAAATCATTACTTTTAGTTACATTAGGTACACCCTGGAAATTAAAATGAATTAAATCTAACTTTTGCCAGCTGTATTTTCACATTAAAACCCTCGACATCAAAGTGAAAATAACATTTACAAAAATTCTGAACAATTGTACAAATTTAATTACTGAAATACCTGTTTGGATAAGTGATCAGCCCCTTAGATTAACCATTATAAACTTGCTCAGGTACAACCAGTCACTTCCCAGATCATACACCATGCTAATTGCCCCCCACCTGACATCAATTGTAGTGGTTTTGATTACTTAATAAAAAAGATAATATATTTTGGACTGAACTGCAAGCATAACGGCCTTACTTGGCGAAAACTAAACACAGCACACCACCTATTATATTTCATACCTGCTGTGAAATATGGTGGTGGTAACATGATGTGGTGGTGTTGCTCTTCAACAGGGTCTAGGCAATTGTTCAGGATTAAAGGGAAGATGGATGCTGCCAAGTACACCCAAATTCTTGAGGAATATCTGCGGTCCTAAGCTAGACAGATGAAGACGGGCAGGTAAATAAAATCTAATAAAAAATCTGTGGATGGGACTTGATGGCAGCAGTCAATTGCCACTCATCATGAAATTTGACTGATACAATTCGGTGAGGAATAATGGGCAATTATTCCCCAGTCTAGGTGTGCAAAGCTAACAGAGACATATCCAAACAGACTGATCGCTGTACTTAAAGCAAAAGTTGATTCTACAAAGTTTTAAATCATGGGACCGATCACTTTTGTAACTCTGTTATTCTAGTTTTTTTTAATTCTTTTTTTTCGTTTCCAAAATTTGCCTTTTTACGTTACTTGAATGTTGTAAGGTACAATGTGTAAACAAACCTGGAACAAAAAATATATATTTTTATTGTATGTTGATTTCAGGCTATAATGCTGGATTCACACCAGGCACGGCAAAACGGTAAAAATTATATGGTGCATTTGTTTGTCCTGATTGTTAAATTCACTGTCAACCTTACAAAAAATTATTACAAAAATAACTTTATTTTCATCCCTTTGTCAAAGTCAAAGTCAAAGTGGTTTATTTATCATATGCATTGAACAACATACATCATCCTATGCAGAGAAATTCTTATTGACATGGCTCGGCGATTCTATGCAGTGGGCTTAAAAACAAGAATTACACAAATATAGAATTTTAAAATAGGAATGACAATAGTAATAATAGTAATAGTAATAATGATAATAATAAAACGCTATGTACTGAGCAGTGGTCTGGAAAATGTACAACAGTGGAAGCAGTAAACATTATAGAATTGGCATGGAAAATTGTTTTCAAAGGTGCATTTGAATTCTGCTACATCAGATGTAGAGAGCATAAAGTGA
>JACXGM010022926.1:0-16460 GCA_016801145.1 Umbra pygmaea | reverse complement strand
GACTACACTATTCCATAGAAATTACTGAGGAGATGAGTCTTCAGCATAGATTTTAAATGTTGAGACTGAGTCTGCATCTCTCACATGGATTGGCAGATCATTCCACAGAATTGGAGCTCTATATGAGAAAGCCCTTCCACCAGCTGTTTGTTTACAAATTCTAGGAACAGTAAGGAGGCCGGCATCTTGTGAACATAATATACATGTGGGTATGTATGGTTGCACCAAATCAGTCAGATAAGTAGGGGAAAGTCCATGTAGTGCTTTGTATGTTAATAGTAAAACTTTGAAATCAGCCCTAGCCTTAATGGGCAGCCAGTGTAGAGAGGCTAGAATTGGGGTAAAGTGTTCCGATTTTGCAGTTCTAGTCAGAATTATGGCGGCTGTGTTAGGCACTAACTGAAGTTTTTTTTATGGTTTTGTCTGGGTAGCCAGAAAAGAGAACATTACAATATTCCAATCTTGAGGTAACAAAGGCATGGATTAACTATTCAGCATCATTCTTTGACATACTATTTCAAATTTTACAATGTTCCTGAGATGGAAAAAAGCTGCTCTTGAGATTTTTTTTACATGTTCGTCAAGAGAGAGATCTGGGTCCAGAGTAACACCAAAATCTTTTACAGTTTTTTCTGATATGACTCTACAACCGTCTATGTTTATTGCCAGATTTGACAGCAGGTCTCTTTGTTTCTTGGGACCTAAAATAAGCATTTCTGTTTTTTCAGAGTTTAGAACCAAGAAATTTCTCGAACATCCAACTCTTTATATACAAAACAGAGGCTTTCAGGTTGTACAGTTTTGGGGATTCTCCCTTTTTCTCTGAAATGTACAGCTCTGTGTCATCAGCATAGCTGTGAAAATTGCCATTGTGTTTCCAGATGACATCACCAAGAGGCAACATCTATAGCAAGAACAGTAGCAGTCCCAAAACAGAACCTTGTGGAACACCAAAGCATAACTTTGATTGTGTGGAGGACAGACCATCCACAGATACAAACTGATATCTTTCCAATATATAGGACCGGAACCATGCCAAAACATGTGCACATAGCCCCGATATAGGTTTCCAATCTGTGTAGAAGAATGTTTTGATCAATGGTATCAAAGGTAGCACTCAGGTCGAGAAGCACAAGAACAGAGAAATAGCTCGGGTCGGATTAAACTTGACGGTCGTTTATCACCTTTACAAGTGAAGTCTCAGTACTATGATGGGGTCTTAACCCAGACTGAAGCTTTCCGTAAGTGTTATTATTCTTTAGGAATGCACTTAGTTGCTGGGTGACCACTTTTTCTAATATTTTTGAGAGAAATGGTAGATTTGAAATAGGCTGGTAGTTGTTTAGTTTTTCTGGGTCAAGGTTTTTTTAAGAGTGGTTTCACTGCAGCCAATTTTAGGGAGTTTGGTACACACCCAGATACTAGAGAGGAATTTATTCTTTTAAGCATGTACAAGCCAAGCAAAGGGAGTAACTATTTTAGAAATTTTGTTGGAATAGGGTCCAGCTGGAAGGCTTTGAAGTCTACTATTTTAGTGAAAGACTAAAGGGATACAGGATTAAAAAATGCCAGTGTCCTTCCTAAGCCAACATCCTGACTTTTCTGCTCAGGACATGTGAATTTAGGGGATATATGCTTCTTAATGGAATTACACTGTCATCTGCCAATCAAACAGGGCAATGTCTGCACCAAATATAACGCATGTGCAACGCAAACATCAGCCCTTTGATTCCACAGACACTGGAATAAGTAAAACCTTTCTCTAAGACGTGTGAAACTGTTGTTTTTGACAAAAACTGTTGCAGGCGAAATTAGGCTTCTGTGAGCCTCCTGGGCCCCGTGAACACCATACCTCTGTGTGCTTGTTTTTATGTGTGCTAATCTTTGTCTCCACTTAATGGTCCTCTCATGTCATGATCTATCCGGTGTATGTGATGGTTTCTGAAGTAACTCATGGGGCTGTAACAACTATCCCCTTTGGGACACGTAACACTGAGCTGAGATGTGCCTTGCATGGTAAGCACGGTGATAAAGATGCAGAGAAAGATGCGCATAATCAATGACATGAGAGACACAGACATGTTCAGTGCTTTACTTTTTATTAAAATTTTCATTCCCATACTACATATATAATAATAATATATATTATATGCTGTACAGTCATTGTGTCAAGATCTGGAGTGGGGCTCTGTCGCTCATCTTCTCTTGTCATGCATGATGATCCATCTCCTGGCTTGTCTTTTCTTTTCCTTACTATTGTCCTCGCTTGCCCATACTTGACAGCAGATCACGGTTTGTGGACCACTCGCTGTGCTGCTGCACATTGCACATGTCTCACAGGATAGTCACACAAACTTTTCACTTTCGGGTCAATGTAGCATGCAATCATCGCTAGTAGGGCGTCGAGATGGTGATAGTGCGTCAACTCTACGTACATGGGTCTGGTGAAGAGACTGCCCTCGGGCCCTATCATCACATCCACTCCGTTGTTGCTCACATATGATGTGACGTTGACATGGTCCAGTTTTTCCTTCTCATGATCTGTCAGGGTCCTGTTCTTCAAAAGGAGACAGTTGTACCATGCGGCCATCGCGTTAGTCTTTTCGGGGAGGGATCGCGGGGTGGATTGAGGGGTTGTGAGTAAGGACTGTACAGAAGGTCGGCTTTGGTTATCCCAGGGGTTTCTGCTGGTGAGACTCCGCGTGCGGGGGGAGTGAGTTGATGTCACAGCGCGACTCCCCGGGTAGAGTTCACTGTGCCGAGATCTAGCTAGCTAGCTAGGTAGATAGATGGATAGATAGATAGATGGATTAAGTCGACCTCGTTACATGAAGCTGGATTGTGAATGGTACGGGTTGATGCTTCTACTTGTGTAGTCTCGAGCTGAGGTGGGCACGGTCACCGCATCCGGGATGTCTCCCTGCACATCAACTGGGATCCTTTCGTGCTTCGCCTTTAGGATGGTCGACGTCAGCACCATGGTCACCACGTGCATGATGTAGATTATGATGTTGAACACGGCAATAGCGCACTCCATGTTATGCAACCTCTGCGCATCGCTAATCAGAGGTCGGTACAGCAGCTCCATGCAGCTTGTGATCACGGCCATGAACAGCTCAACGTTCATCATGCCGAGGCACACCAGCACAGTCCTGGTGCTCTTTGTGGACTCCGGACCCCTGTGGTAGGCATCTGAGTCCATTTTCCGTTTGCTCTTTGCAGCGAAGTAGCTGAGCACAATGCTCACGACCATGGCCCGACATCCGAGCGTGACCATGGCTATCCCCGCATGGATGTACGCATACTCGTATTCGGGTCTGCCCTGGGCACGTTGAGGCGACACTGCGGAGCCTGGGTCAAGCCTGCCCGCGTCCCTCGTACCGTGCTTGTTGTCGATAAAGTACAGGATGTTGTTTGGGATGGTGAGAAAGCCCACGGTGAGCGAGGTGATGATGGCGATGGCCGCTCCCAGCCTGCCCCTGAAACGTGCCGTGTTCAGCGCGGTTCCGTTGGGAACGGCGGATGACATTCTGTTGTTAAACACATCCTTGCTCTTGGAGATCAAAGTGTCGAACGCTCCCAGGTTAAATTTCTTGCGATTCATATCTCCCCTAGGGGATCCCCATCCTCGGTTCCCAGCGCTTTCCGTTTCACCACTTTGCCTACTTACGATTGGAGACTGGCTAGGATCGACTTAACGGTCTGCCTCTGCCACGTTCACTGTTACTCCTCTCAAAGAGGTTCCATTGTTCTACAGCCACCTAATGTCATACAACATTTAATACAATGAACCTACGCGACCCCGTGAAGCTACAAGAGCCCGCGATCGAGTTCCGAGGCTCAGGCCACGCGCTGTGTGCCAAGTCTACAGCCGACCACCGTTGGTACAAGGTTCAGGGTATCACCAGAACCCTAGACTCTATCGTGTACTGCAGGAAGCGCTCGTGTGGTCACAACATCATAAGCATGGATCTGTTCGCGAGGGCTGTCAAGGACCTGACCGCAGACCAGGAGAGCTCGCTTGAGTGGGTGCCAGAATACGTGACAAACCTGAATGCGCCCAAGTTCAAGGGCTCGGTGATCAAGGAAGCGCTTCTACAACTGTTCAGGTGTAAAGCCCTAACGCCAGACGCCTGCAGACACCTGTGGGACAGGAACCGTATGTCCACCAGTATAGGCGTTGCAGTAGACACGCAGTGCAAGGACGTTTTCAACGGAAAGAAGACAGTGCTCGAAGTGGGCCCTGTGTCTCGCCTCATTCTCACGCAGCTCACGGCCTGACTCCGGTCTGCGCAGGCCTCAAGGTCGCCGGCGTGCCCAGGCCCGACAGGTTTGGGCAACCAGGACGCTACACGTACCACAACGGCTGTAAGCGAGGCTGCAGGTCTATATGTGACAAGTGGGGCTTCTACACCGAGGTGGACCTGGTAGCCCACAACACCGTAAACAACACTATAGAGCTACTGGAGCTCAAGACCAGGAACAAAGACGTCCTGGACCAGGCCACGTTGTGGCGATACAACACACAGCTGTGGCTCATGTAGGTGATGTTCTCGCTCACGTACCTGAGCATGGCCGAGCAGTCCGCAGCATACTTGGTGATAATCAGGCCGGGGACCAACCAGGTTACTGTGCGGAGTTGTTTAAGGCCCACGATTTCTAAGAGTGTATGCGAGAAGTTCCCGTGGCTGACCTGTTTCTGCCCCCAGGTGCTTAACTGTCTGACTCCTATGTATGTGAACATGAGAGTCGAGACTCAGATGGCCTTGGCGGCAAATGAAACAGCCTCGTGGCTAGACCCA
Source organism: Umbra pygmaea (assembly GCA_016801145.1). Taxonomy (NCBI): domain Eukaryota; kingdom Metazoa; phylum Chordata; class Actinopteri; order Esociformes; family Umbridae; genus Umbra; species Umbra pygmaea. Next base: position 11,658 of record JACXGM010022926.1, on the reverse strand, counting down.
AATTACTTGTGTTACAGGAATATACTTTTCAACCTAGATAAAATGAAGAACAGAAAGTCACAGATTCTGCTCTAGACCTAATCCATTTGACTCATAGTCATTTGCATAACGCTCTTAGATCGACATGGGTTTAAAACACAAGGCTATCCACACAATGCTCGCCAACCCTCACCTGGCACCGTTCGACCTGATCGAGAGGCCGCATCAGCGGCAGGATTGGACTCTGATAGACCATCTCATGGTGATCTACAAAGTGAGGGAAAGTGACTACGTGGAAGATGATCCGCAGGCGTCCATAGTGAGCATGGCCAGAACGCTGGCGTGTCACTACATGTGGGAGAATGTAGGCACCCGGTGTTTAGTGCTTGTAAAGGATGGCGCGCAGGCTCAAAAGCCTGCCGTGAGGGAGATTCGACAAAACCGACCACCTGTACCTCACATAGACTTCTGTAAGCGCAATCTTCCCGCAATAGAGTACACCGCAATGAAGCTTTTGGCCGACATGGGTATGAAAAACAAGGTGTTTCTAGTGACCGGTGCCAAGGGAGCCTCATCTGAATGTGGACTCGTACAGGTCACCTGGTGTCGTTCCACCAGAAGTACCTGAACTACTTGGAGGCACAGGACGAGAGCATATTCGCTAACGCGCTCAAAGATCTGAAACCGCTCGAGTTTGAGCTGTCTGACATAGATTCCAGCTATGGCAACGGCTCAATAGACAGGCCCGAGGGACTCGAGGGTGTCTTCGTGGCAACTTTCGCGGACCCCGAGACTCAACAAGTGTCTATATTGCGAGACGCGTGTCTAGAATGTACGAGCACAGAGGCAGACACGCTGCTCATTGAGTTGGCCAACGTCTTGGAGGGTAGCGTGACCATGTGCAACGGAGACTCTGATGTGGTGGCTGTACTAACAGCTTCCGGCCGTCAGGGTATCACTTTGAGGATGGACAACAAGAGCTAATGCGAGGATCGTGAAATGCACATGTCGACCTTTGGGGAGCTGCTGTTTGCCAGTCCTGAGAACCAAGCCGAGGAGGTACCGTTTTCAGACAGTAACTCGAGTGAGGATAGGTTCCGAGTGCTGTGCGACATCAAAGAGGAGGACGTACACCTGATACCCATCACTCAAGAGCAACACTCGAATTTCGAGGACATTCTGGGTACACGGGGCAAGGTCGACTTTGAAAAGAAAGTAGCTCTGTACCTGTACCTATGTGGGATCAGGGGATTTCTCTACTGCACCTTTCTGTTTAGGTTCTTTGACTCACGAGACTCCCAGAGCACATTGGACGAATTGGGACTCGCCGTAGACGATGGCCGTATCAGTACAAAGAGGGTCTGTGACATTTTAGAAACGTTATACCCCGTATTCGAGGAGAGTCCCCTGTCTAGCTCAGAGTCAGATAGCCTGCCATGCACTGGTAAAAAGAGGAAGATCTTGTGTCTGCAGGGCTAAGAGGCCGCTGAGCTCTACCCAGGCGATGGCTCAGAACCTAAGGCAAGCAAAGACCCAAAGTGGGTCATGAATGGCCTCAAGTGGTTGAGTAACGCGTACAGGAACGGCACGGTACCGAGGGGCAGTTACGGCCATTTTCTGAGGTTGAGTTGAGCGGGCCGGCACATTTTCGTGCGCGTAAAAGAAGATGTACTCGAAGAAGAGAAGGTGAGAATGGAAAAGTTATTTTTCATGGCGCTGTGTGGCACCGATTACAACATAGTTCCAATGGGACTGGGAATCAAGAGACTGATGACCAGAGCAGTGACCAACAGCGAATCATTTTCCGCATGGTGCAGAGAGCTCAAGAGTCTACTGTGGTGCGCAGGAACTCGGGACTGTGACTATTACAGTGTGTGTATGAAGCTGGCCATTTTCACGAATCTCGCTGCAAAGACCCGGGCAAAGTACTGGATGGAGGCGAGTTGTGGATTAATGGCTAGGACCATGAAATATGTCTGCGAACTGTGGAACCTAGAGAGGCCGAAGCCCAGACCTGATTACGGGATCTCTCTGCGCGATGGCGTAGTCAACTTTGACTGTTGCGACAAATCGCTGTTTGTCAATGCCGTGAATTACATGTAATGGGGGAAGGTGATGAATGGGTTCTCGATGTCAATGCTATCCATGGGTTTCTATGCATACAAGACAAGGCTACCAATTTACTGGTTCTACCGGGACAGTGTGATCTGTGTATGGTGTGTGTGTGTGTTGTGTAAAATAAACTCTAGCGCTGTCTCTCAGAGTGTTTCTGTGCCATTATGCTTTGAACTAGGTCCCCCATGTGAGGACCGGAAAACTGTTTGTGTATTGAACAAATGATTTCTACTTGCAATAAACTAAAATACTTTCAAGCGTACGTGTGATGCTATTTCTTAAATATCTCAAGCTCATTGAATCATATAGTTCACAAATAGAAACTGAGACACATTTGCCATGTACACTTTCCAGACAAGGGTCTGATGTTCCATAATTGGATTGAGGGTGCCTAGGAATTGATACACCTTGTGTGTTACACATAAATACACACAGAGAAAAGAAGTAAGACTGCCAGTGTTAGTAAGGTGGCAGTCAAACACAGGGCTTTTCAATTCAACAACTTTATTTAATTTCCAATACACAGATACAGCTCATACGTAGTCCCCTGTGAGAACCAGAACACTGTTCATGTGTTGAACAAATGTTTTTTACTTGCAATAAACTAAAATACTTCAAACGTACACGTGATGTTATTTCTAATACATTTCAAGCTCATTGAATTACTTATTAAAAAATACAGAGACACAACTGGCATGTACATTTTTCAGACATGGGTCTGATGTTTTTAAATGGGTAGAGGGTGCCTATGTGCTTATACCTCTAGTGTGATACACATAAATACACAAAGGGAAAAGAAGTAGGACTGCCTGTGTTAGTAAGGCAACAATCAAACACAGGGCTTTTCAATTCAACAAATTTATATTGTTCCAAGACTCAGATACACAGAAGTCATGACTTTAATTTGTGATACACGTATACACATCATGGTTTGACACAGTTGCGCTAAGCAAACACCAAGACATCTTTCATGGACATAATTTCCGGAACGTCAAACACATGCATGTTTAACAAAGCCACTACCAAGGAAATGAACTGCCGGTTGACTCCAGGGATGCTAGTGCCCCTGCCCATTTCTTGCAGCTGCCAAATCATAGCAATTTTGTTTAGGCTTTTTATGCTGAACTCTGTATATTCTTCGGGAAGGAGTTGACCATATTGCATCAGTATGTCCAGCGCGGGGTTGACATATACAATCATCCGGCTGTAACAGGGTAGCAGAATCATGGACCATAGATCGTCGACCTTATCACCAAGTGCGGCACGCACATTCTCTGTCACATGCACCACGGGAGGATCTTTCCTGACTGAAACAAAACATACCAAAATGTAGGTTAGTTAAAAACCCTAGGTTAGCTAAGAGTCCATACCAGGGCTTGATTTTACTCTACATTTGGTTTGTACTCACCAAACTTCCCCTGTGGTCCGTCTGATTCCAGCTCTTCATACAAATATCTATCGTGGTCACGCAAAGCCCAGATGAATCTGTCCGCCCGTTCCTTGGTCTCGAGGCAGTGGTCGATGACCTTGCGCATCATCTCAAACGGATTGGTCTTACTGTGGTAAGACCTGAGCAGATCCTGGCCATCGGGGTCTGTCGTCAGTACAGCATCCAGGAAGCCTCCAATGCACCCAAGTCTCTCCGCTATATAGTGCTTGTATCTCGCCAAATCCTGGGAATACATAATATAGACCAAGGTTGTGAGATGTCAAGCTGCCATACTGCGGAACTGTATATGAATATGGAACATTCCGACCCTGGGTGGATAGCCGACTATTGGTTTACTGTGTGGTCGGTGGTTTGCAAGCTCCATCAGACTCGTGACTCCAGAGTAATACACAACAGGTTTGTGTAAAGACTCTACAAAAACAAACGTGTCTTCTGAACCGGATTTCCTGATGTGTAATTCTATGAAATGTTTGTTGATTTTGACCCCATGGTCGTATTTGTAATAGTACAGATGTGCATAGTCATTTTTGTCCAGTGTACACTTTTGATTCCCCGAACTGTGCACCCTGGTCCAGTGTATCACGAGTTCAATTGGCATTGAGAAATCGAAACATATGTCAGCTGCGTCGTCGCCGCAGTCGGTGAGCTTAACGAGGCTGGATGCAGACATGGTTGTCGTCTGTCAGACGATGGGCCACGGCGCAGTGAGGCTCACGGTTGGAATTGGGAGGAACGGCGAGCCGAGAGTTAGAACCGAAATGTCAGGTGAGCTGTGGTAGAACGAGTGTGGACAACGTGCAATTGTGTGAGGAATACAACTGTATAAACATACATGGTTTTTGTAGTCTTGCTGAAATAACTTTCGCTCTAGCCATGCCTCTCTCTTCCATCAAACACACCGGTCTTCTCGCAAGCTCAAAGGTACTCGAGAGTCACTACACTCACCTCACATTTGGATCCAGGTCGGTCCCCGCTGATCAATTCAGCGAGGTCCTGGAATGTAATTGCCTGTGCAACATATATACCAAAGCACCTAAAGGTGTTCAATGTGTTTATGGATCTCAGTAAAGATTTATGGTCGTAATGACATTCAAACCACTGTTGGTTAGTGAAATGTACAAGAGGGATTCTATGATCACATGCTGCGCAAAAATGACTACATATGCCCAAAATGACTGTTTCATGTGTCTTGTTTAAAACAATTTTCTAATAAAATGTACCCATTGTTTCATGTTTATGAAAACTCATAAAAATTCTCCTGTTTATCGTTTGAGTCCAGTGTTTTCATTTATTTTGCTGTTTGTATATGTCTCACACTGTACTCGTTGCTGTAAAATTAGGAGCCGGGCGAGTGGAATCATGCCGTTCACACGCAGTAGTTAGTCGCTGTGCAGATAGAGGACCCGAGAAGACTTGTCTGGTCAATGTGACGACAGTTCTCACGTAAAGTTGATAGCGACTTTGAAACATGAAATCCTGGAACTTCACAAGACCCTGGATGTCGAGCGCGAACAGAGGATCTAGGCTTTTCGCGATAGAACGGTGGCGTGTTCACTGTCTCACGCAACGGGAAGATGATGAGTACGTAACGTGATGTACAGGAGGACATGCGGCCACGGTAGACAAAACAGCGACCGAGGCTACGGTCGACTGCGGCCCGAGCGATGTCCACGCGCGCACGCTACATGAGCTACAGCTGTGTGAAACCGAGCTGCAGGATACAAGAGAGGCTCTCCAGGACGCCTGCGAAGAGCGAGAAGCCTTGAGGGTCAAACTGTCAGAGATCCAGTCTGTCCAGGTGCCGCGCACGTCGAAGCAGCCGGTGGTGAAATGCGCAAGACTGAAGACTCCCACGCTCATTTGGACTGGGTAGGACAACACTACCTCGCAGTGTTGCTCCCGGAGGATCGCGTGTTCAAACCCGGTCAGTCTGTGACTCCGGTCGGGGTGTTACACAAGCTGTTCGAGATGAGGGTAGGCGAGAAACTGGCTACGGGGTTCAGCATGCTATTGGAGTATATAAACATCATGCTATCCCAACTGGAGCCCGAGTGGTACGCCAAACACTTTGGTTTCTGTAGAGCCTACGTGCACGGAAAAAGGTATAAATCTACGGACAGGGTAGAGGCCGAAGACTTTGCCTGGCTATTGTTCGAGTACGGGGCGCACGCTCCGCTGATTGAAGTGCTAGCGGGGCTCCTGAATGTTCAGCATAGCACGGGCAAGGGGGGAGTGACGACCGCGGCTCTGTACACGATCAAGAACATGTACAGCTCGTACGCAACGCTGTTCAGAGACACAGTGTCGAGAGCCTACGAGGGGTTTGTACGCGTACGTGCGCGAGCTCAGAGGGTGCGGAGTGCGCAAGGTGTTGTGCGCATGCCTCTCACGGCAGGCTTGGGTGCAGAACAAAACGAATCGCGAGGAAGTTCCCACTCTGTCAGAAATAGAGTCTTGCGCTCTGTACTGGAAGGGATCGAAGCTCCACCTCACATCGGCAGCACTTCGACAAGCGCTGCGGTAGACAGGGTTTCTCACGAAGACCCCCTTGGCTTGGAGCAGTCCCTCTCCGCGTTCATGAAACATAGAGGGTTCGAGGGTCAGGGTAAACAGGCGAGGTCCTCCGTTGGCCATCGGAGTAACCAGGAACACTTGTATATAAAGACTGCGAAGTCGAGCGTCCTAGCGGGGGGGCCTTTTGAAAAGCGTGTGCTGTTCGATTCACCTTGGTCAAATGAACTACCGGCTCTCTAGCATTGTATAAGGAGGAGAGCACGAGGGATATTTGTATATATGTAGTTAGAGAGAGATATAGACAACCACACGGACATGAGTGGGTCAGCCGAGCGACGTGGAGATGGGCTACCGGCAGAGGAGTCTGAGAGCAAGAGATGGGGTCTCGAAGAGCAGCGGGACCTGAGAAGGCAAGCGTTGTTGGCCATGTCTAGATACTGCCAGAAACAATGGGTGAGGAAAATGGTAAAACTTCGTCACAGTCGCTTCGCTGCCCAGGTGTAGCCGAAGCACTTTTGCACCATTTACAATGGTCGCTGTTTACTATGGCAATTATGTGCTTGGAACTTGTACGAAACACGCAGTGGCTACCCAGAGGTAAGCCACAGCACAACGTGAAATGTCCTCCGCACACTGTGAATTTTTCACTCTCGATACATCCAGCCGCAGCATTGGAAAAGTCTTTGCTTTTACCCGCGGCAGCTGACGATGAGTGGTGAACGCGCATCTGCTTCGACTTCTTGTTCTTTGTCTTCACATTCTGGGTCTTATGCTGGGCAGCTTTCTTCATCGTCATCAGCACGCAAAGTTGTTCGAGTCAGCCACGCCGAGGGAGGACCCCTGACTAAAATGGTGAGAACCGAGACGGACGACGTGAACGGACAACCTCCTAGTAAGATTCAAACTGCTGCTGTCAGCAGCGGTGATGATCGGGTTTCGCGGGGAGCGATGCGAGCAGGGATTTCCATTAGTAATCCTATCATGCTCCTCGGCACTGGACCCCGAGGCGCCTCAGACGATCGAGCCCCGAACTCGCGAGCTGCATCAAAAAAGTGAAGCTATTCATCTGCGTTGGCCGCAAACGCTATATTCCACATGTTCCCCAAGCCCGGTGAGATAGAGGATCTCGAGGCGTACAAGATCAGCAAGAACGATCGCTTCATACAAAAACAGTACCCGATGCTATACATGAATCTCAACGCTCCCGATCACCCATCCATAGTCGACGTGCAGTACGAGAACGCGAGCGCCGGCTGTCCCTTGTGTGAATTAGACAGGAACATGTTGGATTCCATCAAAGTGCTTAAGACCCACGAGGTGAAGGGCTACCTCGACTCGTACAACCAGAGATTCACAGAGGAGCAAGTCAACATTCATCTGGCCCACACATTGAGGGATGACGATGTCATCGGGGTGATACAGAACATGTCCGTGGACCTGATCGGCAAGTCGTACTCGCTAGCGAATGCCACTTCTATGCGCATTATGAACCGCATCAGAACGCACATGGGTAGACCGCTTTTCGTCCCGGACCTGGACGTGGCCAAGGTTCACAATGACGCTGTGAAACAGTTCATCGGTCTTGCGGCTACTTGTCAGGCGTTGATGAAATACAAGCCCAGCGAGAATGAAAGAGCTCCCTCGACCAATCCTCTGTTGTAATAATCCTCTGTTCACCAATACCAAGGTACTATAGCACCTTAAACATATCACAGTGTGACCGAGGATGTTTTCCTACTTTAGTGTGTGTATATATATACACATACTTTAGTGAGTGTATATATATATACACATACTAAAGTATGTGTGTATATATATATGCCGATCCGCACCATGAGGCTTCTGAGAGCCCTCTCATTCTTGTGGTTCCCGTGCTACGCTCCCTACGTTTGGATCGCCGTAAGCGAGTGCAGCGCCCTGACAGGTTGGTGTCAGGGCAGGAGCAGCAGCGGCTTTGCTTTGAACATGTATGACCACACGAGTGACATGTGAACCCACTACTGTCCGGGGATGATCTACGCTCACTGGAGACCATTGCGAGACTCAGCGGGTGATGTCACCAAGCAGGAGACTCAAGGATCCATACTTGGCGCCTACATTAGGAAGTTGGGCAGCCCGTCCTGTCTCGCGGTTCCCGAGGGGGTCAAGTGCTCGGACCGCGTTGTTGCAAACACCCCGTTGAACAAGGTATCGATTCTGCTCCATGCCCGGCCTCGTAACAGAGACTATTATTTTGGCGACGACCCTATGGCTGACTGTGGACCCGATCCCCAGTGTGTAGCATTCAAGCTCTTGAGGAGGACGCTACACGCACCTGCCGAAGGCAGAAACTGGCCCGACACTGACGATGTCCTGACCATCCGAAACTCCCAGTATGCCTGTGTGCTTTCCTACATGGGCCTCGGGGACGTAGATTCCATCGATGCCTGTTACGCGCAACTAGGGGACAATTGTTTTTTGTCTGAAGGTAACAGGTTCTGCATAGGCAATTACAGAACCCCTCAAGACGGAACTGTCAACAAGTCCATAGTCAGAGGGGTCATTCCCTTGCCCAAGATGAGCATGGACCGAGTCCCTTGCTGGCTCGACTACAATGTATGGTTGATAGATGGCAGGTATTACAAGCCGTCCGAGTGTCACGGCAAGTACTGTCACGAGCCCGAGCTTCACGAGAGGTACATCAGATGGATGGAGGGTTCGGCCCCGGTAGAGATAGAGTCGCCTCAGCTCGAACCTTTCTCGGGACCTCACATATCGGACGGCCAGGTGTCCTTCTCAGATCTACTGAAACCCAGCATCCCAGATGTGCCCAAACTGGAGTTGCTACAGGCCATGAACACCAGCGTAAAGCTCCTTGACATGCGAAAAAACTTTGATAATATCACAAGAAGCCTTGAGGAGTTTGACAAGTGCTACGATAAGATGATGGCCAACAGGGTGACCTTTGGAGTGTCGCTTTCGGGACTCGCCAGCGAGGCGGCCCTGTGGACTTCTATAGCTCTAATCGCGGCTTGGTGCACCGCGCTATCACTAGGGATTGGGTACATGATTTTCTTTGGAAGAGGTGGTAGCGGCAGTGGTGGCGTTACGCTCACAAACTATACAAAGAAACCGCCTAAAATATTGTAGACACCAACGCACATTTTTAAATGTATGTAAAATGTATGTATACTGTTATACCCCTTCACATTTGGATGCTTGAATATATTTCTTGTGTGTCAAAAAGTCTTGGTATCTGTCATTGTGTTTTATGTATGATTTCAAATGAGGATTGGGTTAGGATTAGAAACACACTGATGAGGGGTTTGTGGTCACAGAACATCCGTAATGAGTCAGCTAAGGCCTAGTGATGTGGTGAACTTAAGATGGTGTGCTATAAGTAATGTGCAGGTTCAGGCAGATACTCCACAAGATATCATAAAAGATAAACAAACTAAGCAAACTAAACCCAGGCCGCATTCGATGTCCGCGTCAAATTTAGCCAAGTCTCCTGTACAGATGAGCACTCTGCCCTTTGATGTCATGTAGTCATATTCCCCAAAGTGAACACTGGTTCCATCTCTAGAAATGACCAGATCTTTGCTGGAAGATTCCATGCTGTCATCTGGGGTGCACTGGTACACTTGTGTTTTGTGCAGGTTTGGATGGATTACATTCATGAATTCACCGTCAATTTTCAAATTATCAAACACCTCTGTCACATGCGGGTTCTTGTGTGTGCACAGCACGTCCACGGACACTGAGACTCGTAGACTGTGACATCGGTAGGCTTATATTCCTGAGCTGCCATGGTGTCGCACACGGCTGTAGCAGGCTGTGTCTTGTCTTCTTCTTCTTCTCTCTATTAATTGTGGATTAAAAAAACAATTATTAGGTGCATACCCCCACCTACTGTACTGGAGTGTGTAACATCATGCCACTTTACTATTTCCAGGACATTACTGGTGGAATATCACAGACATGGGTTGACATATTATGGTTGGATATTTTAGTCATGGGTTGACATCTCAGCAATGAGTTGCTGCTATGGTTGGATAGTTCAGTCTCGGGTTAACATGCCAGCCATGGTGAGATGTCCTAGCAATGAGTGGCTGCCACGGTCGGATAGTTCAGTCACGGGTTGACAAGCCAGCTATGGTCTGATGTCTCAGCAATGAGAGAGCAGTGCCTGGTGGTTTGAATTTTTTTATACAGACAATGGTAGGCGAAGAAACTCACATCCAAGGTCTGGTATACAAAGCCCTTACGACGTGAGCTACATCATAATCACAGCCTGTTAGGTGTCGAGAGGTACTAGACTGGGCTCAAATTTTCACCATAGACTACAGTGTACATAGTCTTGAGTACAGTCTCATTGTTTCATATGGGAGTGGCTCACATATTATACCATATATTACAGTGTACTTAGTGTTGTGTACAGCCTGGTAAATTGCAAAACAAGATACTTTATAGTTCCACTGGAACCAACGTGGCTTTATTCTTCGATATTCAACAACAACAACAACAACAACAACAACATGGCAGATAAAATAACAAGATTTATTGTGAGAAAACACCCTCCGTGGTATTCGGTTTCTCCCGTTAAAGGTGATTTTAGCTGTGAAAGCACAGAAGGACTGTTTGATAAAGTGGTCAGCCTGATTACACTCAAGCAAGAGGGTCTATCTGAAAGAGAGAAAAGGTACAAACCAAAAACTATCTACAAGATTATCAGGAGCATGGTGATACATGACATCAACTCTATAAAGCAAAATCCTTCGCCCTCACTGCTACTTGCGCTTATGGACCTGGTGGACATTGAGGGTGGAAACGGTCTTGACTCTATGGCAAGTGAAGACAAGGCTGGTGTCAAACACTTATTACTGTCATATGGTAACTACACGGCCTTCTGTATACTGAATAAAGAGCTGACCAGCGGTGGTAAGAAGGTGATTCCAGTGGTCACTCAGTTCTCTGAACGCCACAACCTATACTTCTATGACCGCAGCAGGTCTATTCTCAGAACCTACAACGTGTGTATCGCGACACCGGAGAAAGGTAATCTGAATTCGTACTTTTTGCAAGAAGTACTGTTTGTGCCGGGACCCGAGAGTCTCAAGGTGCTGAAAATGGTCACGGGTAACAGGTTTGACTTTTGAGACATGGCCTTTGAGGTGCCCACGCGCTTCACAGCTCTCACGCCTTCCTTTCAACAAATCCAGCCTGTCCAGTTACTGCGCACCGAGTGCATCAACACCCCATCTGGACAGAATGGCATTGACGTCCAGGTCTCTCAGATGGAAGAGGTACACCCCATGTGCAAGGATTCCGGTACAGTGTTGACAAAAAAGCACGAGTCTAGCATGGATTATTTCACAGAGCATCAAATGAAATGTGATCTGAAGCGCTTCCACTATAAGAACAGGATTTCCAAGGACCCTGTCATGGTTGAGGTGGTGGAAATGGGCATTGAATTGATGGACAACAAGATTCCCAATGCGTTCCCAGTGGCCGAGTTGCTGTTATGTTGCCCGATTGAGAAAGTGCAAGAATACCTTAAGTTTTGGAAAATGTACTCATCTGACAACATCATTCACATGATCGTGAAGCAGAAGCATGTC
>JACXGM010022924.1:0-16461 GCA_016801145.1 Umbra pygmaea | reverse complement strand
ACTAGGGAAGCTGTAGTACTGTAAAAGGGAACAGGAAATGTTACAGAGTCCGGGTATGGGAAATGTAGTTCTTTGGAGACCTGACTAGGGAAGCTGTAGTCCACAGGAAGTAGAACTGGTGACTGGGAATTGTAGTTCTGAGCAGCATAGACCAAGGAAGTGGCTGTTTCCATGGAAGGGGAACTGGGAAACGTTACACTGGCTCTCCGATTCTGCCATGGAGGGAGAGACTCCTGCCACAGTCTTTGTTCTAGATCTTGATGGATTAGGCATTTTTAAAACGCTGGTAATTGTTATTGATTAAAATGATGAGGTTTGTAGATTATTTTCCTTTGTTTGGTATGTAAAAAAGATAAGGTTAGCGAGGATTACTTTGTTTTTGGAGCGAACATAGTTCAATCGGAATGGAGCTTCCACACGAGCAGCCTCGTCGTTCGTTCACATTCCAAAACAGGAAGTCTCGAAAATTGGCATTTGTATCTCTCTTACAGATGTTCCACAGGGACAGAGTTACTGGAAATTCAATCAAAGCTAAGAAATAAATAATTAGAAATAATGGCACATCCTTTTTTTAATCTTTAACATATGAATGCCACCAAGAAGAATGTGCTGAAACTAATAACTAATGATGGATCCACTTAATCCAAATGAGATTCTAGAACAGGAAGTAAAGTACTTCAAATAGATGTTTTCCTTTCAGTCTTCTCCATTACCATTAACAGACTTTAATTGTATGGGTTTTTTCCCTGAGGATAATTTAAAATTAACAGCTATATACAAAGAGACTCATGTGAATGACTAATTACAGAGGAGGAACTGCTTGAAGCTATCAAAACAAAAACTCCTGGGCTGGATGGCATTCCTTTTTTGCCACTAAGAGGACAATTATTAGCATGTTTTAACCACTCATATGTAAACAGTAGATTGTCAGACACACAACAAGAAGGCTTGATTTAATTATTATTGAAACAGGACACAAGCGAAGCATATAAAGACCCTGTATATTTAAAAAACTGGAGGCCTCTTACACAGCAATTCTGTGATGCCAAAATTTTAGCCAAATGCATAGTTCTTAGAATAGAAAAGCTTTTATCGGATATTATTAATCCTAATCAAACAGGCTTCATACATGGATGATACATTGGAGACAATATAAGACAAGCTTTAGAAACAATAGGACACTATGAACTATCTGGATAATGGGGGCCTAGTTTTCATAGCTGATTTTGAAAAGGCCTTTGATAAAGTTCGATTGGACTTTATATACAGATGTCACTCGATAAAGTGGTGCTGTTCATACAGCGTTAACAATCAGTGCATTTAGTTATATTAGTTTAGTTCAGGGCTGTCCCCGACTAAGAATTTCTTTGGTCGACCAAGACTCGACTGATCTCCTTACAATCGACTAATCTAAATGTTGAAACGCTTTTTTTCCTTCCTTCATAATTGTCACATTCAGTGTTTTAATTAAACCAATTTGTTTGATGCTTTACAACTCTGTTGGAAGAAGTGACCAGAAACATATACACAAGTAAAAAGGGTGTTTTTACAAGGCAAAAATAAATCTGATCCGATGCAATGTAAAAATTTCCGGATTCAGTCGCTATAAAATTATTCCTAATATTAAGCCTCAGGTGTCACATGTTGTTGCTGAATGCCAATATAATTACAACTAACTAGTTTTATGTAACTGATATGTAATATGTAATACAAATTAAAAAGGTTGAAGAGAAAGGTGGATAACGCGCATCAAACAAAAAGAGGAACGGTGCTTAACAATTGAGACATATAGACTGGAAAAATTGAAGATTTGGAGCAATTTATTACTGACGTTTCGACGCCTCGGCGTCTTCTTCAGAGTCTCTGAAGAAGACGCCGAGGCATCGAAACGTCAGTAATAAATTATTTGAGCATCAGTTGGGACTGATTTTCTCTTTTTTGAGTGCTCCAAATCTTCAATTTTTCCAAATTAAAAAGGTTGTTTAACTGGACCCTTTTTCAGAACCACAGAGGACATTCACCACTAGAAAATGCACCTGTATACCTGGCAGACGAATGGAACTGTCCTCACTGGACAATCGATGTGATATCTTTAACCTAGATTCATCCAATTGTAAACTTAAATGTAGGGAATAAACCTGTTGTGTTTGTCTCTGGTTATAACAACAATGGCATTTTGTGATTAGATCATTCAAACTTAGCACAGCCAAAGCCAACATACAGTAGCCTAAACATTTCATTTAGTGCAGATGTTAACAAGTAGATTATTCAAAGCAGCGTATGTTAGCATGCACATACATACATGTAAGCTGTTTTGAAGTGGTAGGCTACATCATACTTACTGTTGAACAATGTTATGAAAACCATTGTTGGTAGAGTTGCATTCAAATTGTTTTGAATCACCCGTTACTTTGATGAAATTCTTCCATACTACAGATTTATTATGCATTTTTTTATAAAGTTCTATTAACACCAAGAGTACATTTTATGTTCAAGATAGGTTTTAGTGAATCTAACAACTGCTACAATTGTGTGCTGACATGAGTAGCCTATTTCTATGGAAAAAACTATGCAGATAAATGAAAGGGAATTTCAGCTTACGGTATGTGGTAGGCCTTATTGAATATAATTTAGGAAAATGCCTTCGTTAAAAAATATTTTATTAGTGTTGCACTACTTGTCTTACATAATATAATATTCTGTAGCACATGTATTTTTAAGTGACACAGGCTGGAATCAGATCTCACACAGCAGATCGCACACTGGGTTTGGTGCGTTGTGCAACATTTTCATTTGCTCCCATCCCAAGCGTAACATGAGCCCGCCCTCCCTAATTATGATCCAACGACTGCGGCTGTTACACAGCTGTACCACTGCTCGACTAAAAAAATCTTAGCCGACCAAGAGGATATTGATCAAACAATCGACCAGTCGACTGAATGTGGTCAGCCCTAGTTTAGTTATTTAGTATATACTCGTCGCTGGGTGGTGGTAGACCACAAGTTCTAATGCCTCCAAGAGATTTGTGACATGGACTGATATTGAATCAATGTAATTGTATTATTATACACAGTAGAATACCTTTCTTAATTTAAATACTGCCTTGTTTTGTTTTTTCAGAATGCATCCCGGAATCCTTTGTGAAAAGTTGTAACTATTTACACAGTATATCAAAGTATAGTTTTACTTTGCGGGACAAAAATGGGTAACAAACAAAGTTTTTAAGATGTCATACAGTATACTGTAACCTCTGAAGCGGTCTCCTTTTTCATTTGGGCTGGAAAGACACCAAGAATCAACAGGTTTTTACTTCAGTGATGTTAATTCAGTGGTGGGCTCGCACTTCCTAATTTTCTATACTAATATTGGGCCACCAACCTCCAGAAACTGCTTTTCTGGAAGAACCTCCCAGATACATTGTGGTGCCTTTTAGGTCTTTCCTGCAACTCCTCCTCTCTCCCTGCTTTATTATGTGCCGCTCTCCCTACATCTCCCTCACGTTTTTTAGACAACCTTGTAATACTTTCCACACTCAAAATCTGGTACCAGTTTTGGCGCCACTTTAAGTTCTCCACTGCATCCATTTTAGGCCCTATTAATAACAACCACATATTTACACCATCTGTGGTCGACAGTGCTTTCACTCTCTTGGAAAAAATGGTTTTAAAACTTTTAAGGATCTTTATGAAAATTCTCGAGCTTTCCCAACCTGGCGGTTAAACACGCTTTGCCCCCATCTAATTTTTTCCGATATCTGCAGATGAGACATTTCGTCTCTTCCAAATTTGTTGGCTTCCCTCTATTACCTACCCAGCCCTGGAATGAGCTATTGAATTTTTTACCTCAACAGAAATCTGTAATTTCACTAATCTATTCTTGGATTATGTCCTGTGATAAACACTCCACTAATATACCTAAAACTGATTGGGAGCAGGAAATGGGTCTTGAATTTTTGGACGATTTTTGGGATGGAGTGATCGATAGAACAAGTTCCACTTCATTTTGCGTCAGACTTGCTCTTATTCAGTTTAAGGTGACCAACAGAGTTCATTACTCTAAATCCAGATTGTCCAGAATGTATTCCACAGTGATGGATGTGTGTGACAGATGTCATTCCTCCCCATGTAACCTCTACCATATGTTTTTTACATGCTCTAAATGGAGCTATTACTGGACCTTTGTATTCTATACCCCCTCAGAAGCACTTATATCAGTATAAATCCATGCCCCTTCATAGCGGTGTTCGGAGTCCCAGGGGACTCCCTCTCCCCATTGCTTTTACCACACTAATAGCTAGACGTAGGATTTTGCTGCTGTGGAAGTCCGCTCAGTCACCATTAGCCTCTCAGTGGTTATGTGATGTATTGTCATTTTTTTAAACTTGACAAAATTAAGTATTCCATGAGCGGATCACAAGCCAAATTTATAGAAAAATGGCAGACTTTTGTTTCCTACTTTAATGGCTTGCAGAGGCTCCCCTCTAATCTGAGTCAGACGATATGAAGCTCCTAGTCCACCAGGTGTAATTTATTTCCGTTGTTGAATATATTTGTATTTATGTTAGTGTGTTGTCAGTTTGTTTAGATGTTTTGTGTGGGGTGGGGGGTTTGGGGGTTGGGGATTATGTTGGGGGGGACAAACATTTTAAAAATTGTATTGATATATATGTTGCTGGACACACTATCTCTGTTATTCTTTTTTTGTCAATCATTATAAATAAATAAATTAAATAATAATAATAATAATAATAATAATGAAGATAAAAAAATATAACATTAGTGTTGCCCTTCGTAGACACTGAGCTTGATAGATCTGCTTTTTCATGTCTAGCACCTCATGTTTGGAATAACCTCCTTTGGATGCCTCTGTGCCTTTAAGTCAATTCAGTGTACTTGTGAGGGATTTTAACAGTGAGGAATGTGTTTGTTTTAACTGATTGTGTGAGTACTGTATGTGTGTGTCTGCATGTATTTGTGCTATTTTTTGTGGTTGTGTTCTCCAATATGTTCTCCTGGTAAATCTCTCCCATGCATTCTGTCCTCAGCAGAACCAGAACTGCAGGAGTCCCAGACCTCTGTAGTGGACTGTATGAATGGTACATCTTCAGACAGCATTTGCACAGAACATGTGACACTACTGCAGGTACTGTACTGGTTGATCTACATCTGTCTGTTTTAGTATTTAACTTAAACTATATTTTTTTAAACAAATAACAGTATCATCATAGGTTTTTTTCTCTGTTTTTCTTTCCAAAGGGTCATTTAGGTGGTGCTTTGGTGTGTAAGCTGGGCAAATCATGGTTCCAGGCTGCAGTGTTGACAGTTGACCAAAGCAGTACCAATGCTAGCATGAAGTCTGATAGCATGAACAGCACCAGCGAAGCACAATGGGGCTGGGGTCCCCATACCTCCCCTATCCAAGTCTTTACCAAAACGGCTCACTTCAAGAACTTCCTGGTTGCCAATTTGGGAACCTTCCTTTCCCCTGACGCCCCTGCCAACACCTTAGCTGTAGCCTCCATAGCCCATTCCTCCACTCTCCCTCTTCACATCTTTTTCTCATGCATCTCCTCTGTCCTCTGGTTGTGTTGAGAATCACATTAAGCAACTCCACAACACACATCGACAAGCCCTTTATTTTACTTCCAAACAATCAAATCCAAATCATTAACTTTTGTCTGTAACTGGCCGAGTGTATCATAACAAGAATTGTAACTCTTTGTGTTTTTCATAGCCAATCAACATTATGTATGTTATAACACATTTTATTTTATTACTATCATTTTCCCATTGCATTCCCAACCCAATTTCTTGTGTCCAATTCCTGTTTAAGCCCACTACGTCACCTGGACCCTGTCACATCCAGTTCTTATGACCACTCAACACAGAAGCTGTCTACCACAAAAAAAGTTGTCATTGTTTCAATGCAGCAACTTCCAGCAGGTTTCAGAGAGGTGAGGATAGAGAAGTGTCCAATGTTGCCAAGCTGTTCTGCTTCTTTTTGCAGTACTTGCCCAACCAGGAAGTATGTGAACTATGACACTCTCAACTTCACATCTGGTTAACTTTTATATATCAAGTCCCTAGTTGCCACAACAGTCCTTTCCAGTTCTTGCCAAACATACACTTCCTATATGGCTAAACACAGAAACCTACAGTTGTGCTCAAAAGATTGCATACCCCTGAATAAGTGGTAATAGATTAAAGTAAACAGCTGAAGGAGCACCTGATATTTTTTTTTCTCATTCCTCATGGGATTCATGTTCAATTGTAGGTCATAAGAGAATGGCACAATCATAAAACAAAAAACATAGCAACAAAGAAAATAATGAAAAGACCCCTGTTGAAAAGTCTGCATACCCTAAAGTTTTCAATATGGTGTATTGCCCTGCCCCATTTACCATCACTGACAGCATACAGTCATTTGTGATAGTTGTCTATGAGGCCCCAAATTCTTGCAGGTGCCCATTCGTCTTGGCAAAATGCCTCCAGATCATGCAAAGTCTTTAGTCAGCTTGCATGAACCACACATTTGAGATCTCTCTAGAGTGGCTTGATGATATTAAGGTCAGGAGACTGTGATGGCCACTCCAGAACCTTCATCTTTTTGATGTAACCACTGGAGTGTCAACTTGGCCTTGTGCTTAGGGTCATTGCCATACTGGAAAGTCCAAGAGTATCCCATGCGCAGCTTTCATGCTAAAGAATGAAAATTGTCTGACCATATTGTCCGATAACATGCTTCATTCATCTAGTCATCAATTTTCATAAGGTTCCCTGTGCCTTTAGAGCTCACACAAACCCAAAACATCAGTGAGCCACCATCATGCTTTACAGTGGGTATAGTATTCTTTTGACTATAGGCCTTGTTGACCCCCAACTATAGCGCTTATAATTATGACTATAAAGCTCTATTTTGGACTTGTCACTCCAAACTACAGTGTTCCAGAAGCTGTGAGGCGTGTGAAAGTGTTGTCGGGCATGTTGTAACCAGGCTTTTTTGTGGCACTGGCGCAGTCAAGGGTTCCTTCTGGCAACTCGACCATGTAGCTCATTTTTGTTCTTGCAGTTTTGGCTTTCTTGATCTACGTGACCTTGTCTTGGAATCAAGAGATCCCAGAATCTTCCACATCCTAATCTAGCATTTGAAAGGCTTTGGATATCTTTATATATACTTTTCCAACTTTATGCAGTTTCATTACCTTACTACGCAGGTCTTTTGACAGTTCTTTTCTGCTCCCCATGGCTCAGTATCTAGCCTGCTCAGTGCATCCACATGAGAGCAAATAAATCTCATTAACTATTTATACACATACACTAATTGCCATTTAAAATGCCACAGTTGTGGGATATTAACCTTTACACACTTTCTCCCAGGGTATGCAAACTTATGAGCACAACTGTCTATGTTTATGCTCTAAATGGGCAATGTCTCCTCTGGCCAATTCAACCAATGAAAAATAGATATCTACCCTTGTTTTCTCATATTGAAACACAAGTTAAACATCCCCTCAAACATTCCTGAGAAGGGCAGAGGCTTTTATTATCAGGCTTGACCATTTCCCACATTATTATTAAACAGTTCAACAATTTGTTCTTACATTTCTAGATTAATTTGTTACATTTACAAATTGTTATTTTCACAGTTTTGTCATCTTCAATTACCCCTGACTTTTACTAAAAACACCACATGTTATACATTGCCTGAAACTACTTCTTAATGTATTGATAACATCTGGTCTGTAAACTGAATACCTACTTTAACTGTTGACAAGACATTACTTAATCAATTCTGATGTATAGGTTTAACAATTATCTGTGTTTATCCTTAAATAACCTAAAGGAAAAAGTCATTTTGTAACCTAGTAGCCACCTCATGGCCAGCCCTGCATTCCAAAATGGTGGTTGGCAGAATATCGTCCTAGCCAGTTATCTGTGGTCACATGACATATAGAAGAATCCTTCCCTTCAAAAAATATAACCATTTATATATGTATATATATATATATATTGCATTCAGATGGTTTCATTTCATATGCTCAATCCAACTTATATGGCCAATGCAAGTACTGTTGTACTTATAACCCAACCTATTGATCTTTAAACTATACCAAGTATTACATTTAATACCATGTACAACATAACACACTATGTATGATATTTGTATATTCCCAAAAAGAAAACTGCACATGGATGTCCATGGTAGTCTATGTCATGATAGTCACAGGTTTGAGCCTGACTATGGGTTCTTTGACTTCCCTGGGCCTCTTGCACGACACAGCACAAATTGACATAGCACTGCCCGGAATTTGGGTTGGATCAATTAGATTGTCTATTCTGCCAAGTTGCTCTCCAGCGACTCCGTGTGTCCAAAACAGGTGCCTCTGTGTTCAATTGCGGAAGTATAGTTGGTGAATGTAATCATCCCATGCATGATCTGGCTAAAGGCTTCCATGTTGGGTTTGCAGTGCGAAAAAAATCAGCGGCTAGGGCAACGTGGTTGGATGAACCATGTGTGCGCTCTTCGCCACTCCACAGATCTGAGAAGGCAGGATTAGAGGGAATTGGCAAAAATTATATACTGCACAGGACATTAAAAACCTCCAAACAAGTAGCCAACCCGTTGGAGAAATGCACCTACAATACACTTAAGGAAAGGGACTTACCGTGCATCCGGAAAGTATTCACAGCGCTTCACATTTTCCACATTAATTCCATAATGTAATACATTTATTAATTCCTTCCAAATTCTACAAACAATGTGTGTTTGAAATTTTGGCAAATTTATTAAAAATAAAACACAAAAAGCACATGTACATAAGTATTAACAGCCTTTGTTCAATTCTTTTTTGAAGCAACTTTGGCAGCAAATTATAGCCTCAAGTCATATGAGTATGATGCTACAAGCTTGGCACACCTGTTTTAGGCAGTTTCTCACATTCTTCTTTGCAGGACCATTAACCATTTTAAGAGATGTTCCAGAGATGTTCAATTGGGTTCAAGTCTGGGTTCTGGCTGGGCCACTAAAGGACATTCACAGAGTTTTCCTGTAGCCACTCATTTGTTATATTGTCCTTAAGGTTGTTGTCCTGTTAGAAGACAACAACCCCAGTCTTAGGTTCAGAGCGCTTTGAAGCAGGTTTTTAGCAATGATGTCTCTGTACATTGCTGGATTAATCTTTCCCTCAATCCTGACTAGTCTCCCAGTTCCTGCTGCTGAAAAACATGCCCACAGCATGCTGCCACCACCATGCTTCACTGTAGGGATGGTATTGGCCAGGTGATGAGTGGTGCTTGGTTTCCTCCAGACATGACGCTTGCCATTCAGGTCATATATTTCAATCTTTGTTTCATCAGACCAGAGAATTTTATTTCTCATGGTCTGGGAGTCCTTCAGGTGCCTTTTGGCAAACTCCAGACGGGCTCTTATGTGCCTTTTACTGAGGAATGACTTCTGTTTGGCCACTCTGCCATACAGGCCTGATTGGTGGAGTGCTGCAGAGATGGTTATTCTTCTGGAAGGGTTCTCCTCTTCAAAGAGAAACACTGGTGCTCAGTCAGAGTGACCATCGGGTTCTTGGTCACTTTCCTGACTATGGCCCTTTTCCCCTTTGGCCAGACTGTGCCACAAAATTCCTTGGACTGCATGGCTTGGTTTGTGCACTGACATTGACACTGTTAACTGTTGGACCTTATATAGACAGGAATGTCTTTCCAAATCATGTTCAATCAACTGAATTTACCACAGGTGGGCTCCAATCACGTTGTGGAAACATCTCAAGGATGATCAGTGGAAACAGGATGCCCCTAGAGCTCAATTTTGAGTGTCATGGCAAAGGCTGTGAATACTTATGTACCTGTGCTTTTTTATTTAATTTTTTAATAAAGATTTCAAAAACACTTCTTTCACATTGTCATTATGGGGTATTTTGTAGAATTTTGAGGGGAAGTAATGATTTGAATCCATTTCGGGATAAGGGTGTAACAAAACATTGTGGAAAAAGTGCTGTGAATACTTTCCGGATGCACTGTATGTCTGAAATTCACCCTACCAACCCTGGAATAGAATCCCTGATAGCAATGACTCTGCTAAATTATGACTTCACCGCTACCATATTTGTGAGTCCCACAGTAGCATTTTCTGGACAATATTTGTTTGATGAAATAACAGTAAGAGATCCAGTAGGCAATATGGTATCAACTTTTAAAGCTGTCTGTAAATTTCTAACATTGATGCACATGAATACGTCCATAATCGTAAACTCAACGGCATCCAAACATTATAGTGGTGGCTTGTGTGACTGAACCTAGCACTTTAATTAGCTTAAATGTAATGAACTATAAATTTGCCATACTACACTTTACTTGATATGGATTATAATAACATAATGATGATTTTTTTTAATGAAACTGTTCGCTAAATAGCTCTAATAATGTAATAAATATAACTTGAATCCAAAATGTTGTCTTTTCATTAAAACTGCTAACAATGTGGTAAATAAACTGCATATTACATCTACCCCCACACATCCTCTACTGCAGAAGAGCACCTCCCTCCCATCAACACCCAACCCATCCCACACCCATTCAACAACGCCCAGCCCCACACAAACTGACATACACAAACTGACACACACAAACTGACACAGACAAACTGACACACACAACTGACACCCCATACAAACTGACACCCCACACAAACTGACACCCCACACAAACTGACACCCCACACAAACTGACACCCCACACAAACTGACACCCCACACAAACTGACACCCCACACAAACTGACACACACAAACTGACACACACAAACTGACACACACAGAAAGCCTAAAGCAATCAAATGAAAACATAAAAAACACACCAGAACAGGACAAACAACATATAAGTGAAGATAATAATAAGAAATAATAGATTTTTATTAACAGATTGTGAACAATATACTAGACTACCATTTGCAATGGATCAGTCAGGCAGTCTCTGGAGGCCCTCAAATTAAGAAATCAAAGATTCCCATCTGTTAAAATGTTTTTGGTGGAGCACCGAAGAGAGTATTTAATTTTCTCCAGCTGCAGGAAGGACATAATGTAACATCGCTGAGCCACTGAGAAACTGAGGGGGGGCAGGAAGACTCCATTGATGTCTAGCCAATAGTATAGTGAAAGCCACAGTGTCTGTATATTTGGAGTCAAATGAGGTTAAGTCCTCTGGAACACCAAAACCTACTTTCAGGGGACAGGGGAGCAGGCAAATGTGAAGAACATTAGATAAGACCTGGAATATTGAGTCCCAGTAGCCTCTCAACTAGAGGAAAGAACACATGATAAAGGTGACACAGGGATGTCACAGACATAAATAACAGTAGGGTACATTTCAGATGGTCTGGAGAAGTAAATTCTGTGAACCACAAACTGTATAAGTCCAAGAAAGGCATGTGATGTAGTTGAGCTTACTCTGTCTAGTGCCTCACCCCACCACTCCTCTGTGATTTCAACACCCATTTCCTGCTTCCAGGGAGATTTAGTTTTGTTGATTGAGTGTTTGTTGAAACCCATAATACATGAATATACCTGAAAGATGTTTGGGCACAATAGTCAATAAAGTGTCTCAGTATTGGTTAGGAGGTAATTCTGGAAAGCCCGAAATTTGGGAGGAGACCAAATTTCTTATCTGGAGGTAGCTGAAAAAAGAGGAATAGAGCGTTTAGGGGCCAAATCGGGGAAGCTAGAGAAAATTCCATTGTCATAAAGGTCATGGAAGGGCTTAACATCTTTCTTTGCCCAGAGTTTGAAAGCATTGTTGATAAGGCAGGGAGGGAATATGAGTTTTCTTTTTAATAGGGTCATATCTTAGCAAAGCTATGGTTGATAATGTCATTTCTTTCATATGTCACTGCTAAGAGATTATCTCCCTTTACCTGATAATTTTGGTCTTAAGTGGGGACTTACCAAAACTTGTAAATTACCACCTCTGTTTCCAGAATCTTTTTAACTAAACCTTTAGTGTAAAGGATAAGAACTTTGTCTTTCATACAGATAATTTTTTTGTGGAGATAAAACAAACCAACAAACAAATTTAATATATTTTAATGTTTCAGAAGTTCAGTGAGGATCTCTGAATGATCCAATGTTGACCTAAATGACTAATGATGATAAATAGAATCCACCTGTGTGTAATCAAGTCTCCGTATAAATGCACCTGCTCTGTGATAGCTCAGAGGTCCGTTGAAAGCACAGAGAGCATCATGAAGAGCAAGGAACACACCAGGCAGGTCTGAGATACTGTTGTGGAGAAGTTTAAAGCTGGATTTGGATACAGAAAGATTTCCCAAGCTTTAAACATCCCAAGGAGCACTGTGCAAGCGATAATATTGAAATGGAAGGAGTATCAGACCACTGCAAATCTACCAAGACCCGGCCATCCCTCTAAACTTTCAGCTCATACAAGGAGAAGACTGATCAGAGACGCAGGCAAGAGGCCCATGATCACTCTGGATGAACTGCAGAGATCTACAGCTGAGGTGGGCGAGTCTGTCCATGGGACAACAATCAGACGTATACTGCACAAATCTGGCCTTTATATAAAGAGTGGCAAGAAGAAAGCCATTTCTGAAAGATATCCATAGAAATTGTTGTTTAAAGTTTGCAACAAGCCACCTGGGAGACACACCAAACATGTGGAAGAAGGTGCTCTGGTCAGATGAAACAAAAATCAAAGTTTTTGGCAACAATACAAAACGTTGTGTTTGGCGTAAAAGCAACACAGCTCATCACCCTGAACACACCATCCCCACTGTCAAACATGGTGGTGGCAGCATCATGGTTTGGGCCTGTTTTTCTTCAGCAGTAACAGGGAAGATGGCTAAAATTTATGGGAAGATGGATGGAGCCAAATACAGGACCATTCTGGAAGAAAACCTGATGGAGTCTGCAAAAGACCTGAGACTGGGACGGAGATTTGTCTTCCAACAAGACAATGATCCAAAACATAAAGCAAAATCTACAAAATCTATCCATCCAACCTCACTGAGCTCGAGCTAATTTGCAAGGAGGAATGGGCAAAAATTTCAGTCTCTCGATGAGCAAAATTGATAGAGACATACCCCAAGCGACTTACAGCTGTAATCGCAGCAAAAGGTGGCGCTACAAAGTATTAACTTCAGGAGGCTGAATTATTTTGCGCGCCCAATTTTTCAGTTTTTTATTTGTTAAAAAAGTTTGAAATATCCAATAAATTTCATTCCAATTCATGATTGTGTCCCACTTGTTGTTGATTCCTTACAAAAAATTACAGTTTCATATCTTTATGTTTGAAGCCTGAAATGTGGCAAAATGTCGAAAAGTTCAAGTGGGCCGAATACTTTCGCAAGGCACTGTATATAGAAATGTAATAATAAATAAAATGTTAACTATATAGATTTGTTTGATGCCTTGATGATGCTGAGGCAGGTGTGGAACCACGTCAGAGGGCCAGGAAGGAAATTCACAGTCCAGGAATAAAACCTGTGTAGTGTCCTTGAGGATCAGGGAACTTGTTTCAGGCCACAGCATTTCCTCTCCTGGTCCGTAGGCATTTTCCTACAGTTACCACAAGTAAACCAAGGTACTCCTGGCACTCCGGCAGAAGGTGGGGCACCATGTCTGCGCTGATGCATCATTAGGGCATCAAAGACCAGGCCTGGCTGCCTCTCCAGCAGAAGGGTGGAGAGCTATCTGTTATTTCAGGGTCATCTCTTGAAGAAGTCTGAAGAAAGAGGACACAGGAAAAAATACTCAATATACAATATTCTATGCTTCAATACTCTGATTACTCTGTCTCAATAATGTTGTTTTTAAGATTGTATCAATTCCAAATGAACTATACCAGTACTCATTATTACTATTAGTATTTAATGCACGACTACTATTTATCATTACACTTCTGTTGATGCTGTAAATTACTTTACATGTCCACATTACCTTTATTTCGATTTTATAATTTGTATATTTCATTATATTTCCTACTTACCTACTTTATATAGTTATTTCTGTTCCTTAGTATCTTGACATGAAGCTTAGCAATTGTGACCAACAATTTCCACTCAGGTATCAATAAAGAATTTCTGATTATGATAAAATAAGGCTTTATAAGTTGCATGACATTATGTTGGCAATATGGTACTGTATATTAGGGTTTGCAGGCTGCCCAGTGGTTGCTCCACTTGTATAATATGGCTTCATATAATCATTGTTGCCCTTATAATGTTTTGTAAACTTGTTCTCTGTTGAGAATGCCTGACTATAGATTTTACAACCCTAACAATTCCAAGCAAAACTTTCCAGCTATGCAATTTCCAGCATAGTTGCTATTATAAATATAGCCATTTGCGTGGCCAAGCGCAAGAAGAGGATATGACATGCCAACACGGCTGTGATTGTCAGACCAACTGTAGCATGAAGTAATTGGAGACATTTAGTTATGAATATAGTCATAATGTGTGAAAAAAATCATATATAGTTATTAAGTATATGATTTATTGGGTGTTAACTTTTGACCAGCAGGTGGAACTCTTTTGAAACAGAGCATATAAACCTCAGGTCATGCTTGTGATGAGATATACCAAGTTTGGTCTAAATAAAATAAAGTGTTGCGGAGATATAGCCTTACATCTGTTTTCGCAAGCGCTATGTGAAATTTGTTTGTGTGTTATTAGAAAACGTTTGGGTTTATAAAAAGATTTTAATAACATTTTGTCCGGCATGGTCTAAATTTGATCTGTTTCAATTTTCGTGAAAATTGGATAAACGGCCTAGGAGGAGTTCGAAAAAGTATGTTTTTCAGATAATTCAAAATAGGTGAATAGCTATCATGGCAGAAAATGACTTCATAGGTTTCAATTGAATCGTCATCAGCTAGGAAATAGGAGGAAAAAATTATTTTGTTTCTAGCGCTTATGGTTAAAAAATTGTTAGTATCAATGACACCCAGTAATAAACATTTGAACAATTCATTTGACCACTAGGTGGCGCTGGTCAAAATTAATCAGTCTCATTCAGGGCATCGTAATGATGACCCATACCAAGTTTCGTAACGATACGTTCATGCGTTCGGAAAATACAGCATTTTATTACATAATTCTAAATGGCCGACACCTAAAATGGCCGACATGTTAAAATTGAATATCAGTCGACTTGGCATGATGCCCTGAATCTAACAAACCACTTTCATGATTTTAGGACAAACCATTGAGAAGTTTAAAGTAAAAATAGCCTGTTTTTCATATCTCCGGACCAGCAGGTGGCGCTGCTCCGAAACTTAGCATGTAGACTCAGGTCATGGTTGTGATGATATCTAATAAGTTTGGTCTGAATACGATAAAGCGTTGCGAAGATATAGCCATACATCAGTTTGCCATCGCTACGTAAAAGTCGTTTGCGTGTTATGCGATAACGGTTGGGTTTATTAAAAAGATTCTAATAACTTTTTGTTGGCATGGTCTGAAAATGATCTCATTCAAATTTCGTGAAAATCGGAGAAACTGGCTAGGAGGAGTTCGAAAAAGTAGGTTTTTCAGAAAATTCAAAATGGTGAAAAAACAATCATGGCGGAAAATAATGTCATAGGGTGCAATGGAATCGTCTTGAGCTCAGAAATCAGATAAAGAAAAAAAAATTACTCTAGCTCTCACGGTTCAAAAGTTATTAACATAAATATAAGTGAAACTTTGGACAGTTGGTGGCGCTAGTGAGAGGTAGTTAGAGACTCCAAATTTGCTCAGGTGACTTTTCAGACTGTCTTCTATCTGTGTGCCAAATTGTATAACTTTCCCGCAAGCGGTTCTATGGGCTGCCATAGACGCCAAGTTAGAAGAAGAAGAAGAAGAATAACTAGAATTGGTACAATTTCTGGGGAAATTGTGTGAAGTGTTCTTGCCGCCACTAGTATTTTTGTAAAGTGGCAGGAATTCTGTATGGTGGGATTGGAAATGTATTAAAATGTTATTACACACTATTACAACACTATTACAACACTATTACAACACTATTACAACATGTACAACACTATTACAACACTATTACAACATTTACAACACTATTACAACACTATTACAACACCATTACACACTATTACAACATGTACAACACTATTACAACGCTATTACTACATGTACAACACTATTACAACACCATTACACACTATTACAACAGTATTACAAGACTATTACAACACTATTACACACTATTGCAACATGTACAACACTATTACAACACTATTACAACACTATTACAACACTATTGCAACACTATTGCAACACTATTGCAACACTATTGCAACACTATTACAACACTATTACAACATGTACAACACTATTACAACACTATTACAACACTATTACAACATGTACAACACTATTACAACACTATTACAATGCTATTACAACATGTACAACACTATTACAACACTATTACAACACTATTACA
>JACXGM010022923.1:0-16463 GCA_016801145.1 Umbra pygmaea | reverse complement strand
TGTGTGTGTGTGTGTGTGTGTGTGTGTGTGTGTGTGTGTGTGTGTGTGTGTGTGTGTGTGTGTGTGTGTGTGTGTGTGTGTGTGTGTGTGTGTGTGTGTGTGTGTGGAAACACCCTCATATGAGAGTCAGGTGAGCTCATAGGTACACAGGTAAAACCGTGACTAAGTCCAAACACAAGCCCGGGGCAATGGGTCCAGCAATTAAAAGACTTGTGAATACAAGTTATTGACCTAGATCTAGGCTTACACACAAAACACATGTATTGGTTTCTGACAGACAGCACAAAAGTTAAGGGAAAGCAGATGAATAAATGGCCTCATTGTTAGTGTGACTTTAATAAAATGGGAAAATTAACAAATGAGTACAGCGAGATATGAAAATTAGTCTCAACAAGTTGTGTTATTCTGTAATGGATGGACAGTGAGGACAATGACATATTAGCACAGTTTTTGGAAACAATATTGCTTATTTCCATTTATGTGTATACCAAGAGTTTATTTACTTTTGTATTTTAAAAACATGGTTTTGTTATGTAACATTTCTACTACTGTTTCCACTCACACTGACATTCCAACCAGTAGAGGGCAATGAACCTTGATTGAAAAGGATAAGCTAATATTAAATACTGTGTAGGGTATGTCCACAGGGTGAGCAACTGGTTTGGCAAATTGACACAAATGAGTGTCTTAAACGTGCATTCTATCTGAATTCCAGCTGGGGGCGATACGTCTGGTTGCAAAAGAGCTCGGTTTCTGTAATAGTCTATGAGAATGAGAGACATAATATACTTGATTTATTACCTCAGTAAACATTTTCATAATGAGTATATGATGTTCATTTTTTGAATTATGGTCTTGTTGAGTTTAATATCAGCATTAAAGCAAAGGGGCGTTTAGTGCGTGGTTATGGTGTTCGGTTGTACGACAAGACACTCAAAGGCGTTGGCATTTCACTTTTTTCGGTAAGTAACATTACATTTTGTTTTTCATTATGTTTTAATACTGTTTTTCGTTAGCATCCCAATTAATATCTGTTAGCTAGCTAGATTACTCCTCCCTCGCATTTAAAATCATCACATCCGCAACCAAGATGTCTGCGCCCGTAACGGCAAATTCGATGACCCAAATCAGATCTTCACAAACAAATGGGTGACGTCACACATGGCTCCATCCAGTAATTATACAATCTAAGGGTAGTCACACTGGGTTTAATGTGTTTAACTGCATTCTATTTACAATAGTTCAGACATTAATATGTTCAGACAATTAATAATTAATATTAATTCAATCATTGTAGATAGGATTTAATAAAGAAAGCTAACTTAAGTTTGCATTACATTTCAATTCAGGCTTGTTTTTTTCAATAAAAATTAGAATATCAATGATTTTACCTTCCATTTTGAGTTAATACATTCCATTTTGAGTTAATACTATTTCCTAAAACCAACTGTGAGTTCAACTTTCATGGGTATACTGACTGATCTCATTTTCATTGTGAAATAGCGACATCATATGACAGCACAATACTCCTGCAAAAATACAATCTCACAATTAATTTTGATGGGAAAGTTCACCGCCGCTTGTGAGACCTCTTTGTTCCATCTTCCCAATTGATTTTTTATTTAACCAGGTAAGTTGACTAAGAACAGTTTCTTATTCACAGCGACGACCTGGGAGCAATTAGGGTAAAGTGTCCTGCCCAAGGACACAACGACATTTGGCTCAGTCGGGAATCGAACTGGCAACCTTCTGACTACAAGTCTGACTCCCTACCCACTGAGCCATCTGCTCCTCAATCAGTCAGGAGCAGTAGTAGTGGATAGATAGGTTTCACTGGAGGCCTGGTGGAACTAAATTGAGAATGGGCTTATAATATCTGTACTGGAATGAATGGAATAGAGTTAAACACATTAAGCCCAGTGTGAAACACCATTCCACTTACTCCAGTCCAGACATTAATATGAGCCCATAATCCTCAATTCTGTTTCCCCACTCCCCACTGGTATATATGCTGCAGTAATTGAGCGTTCACTTGTGTGTGTGAGTTATTTTGGCTGAACTTAGATTGCCATAGACATTCTTCACAGATCTGTTGTAAAAATCTTACAAAGATATTTACCTCATTAAGTTTTCAAACAGGTGGCAGCCTTTTATTTCTTACTTTGACCGCCTCCAATGGGTCCCTGATTATTTCCAACAGATGTTAGCCTAGGTTATAAAAAGTATGTTTACTTTTACGTTTGTATGTGGGGGGGGGGGTGGGCAGTGGATATATATGTGCAATTTATCATACTTGTGTCTCAGTTACTGGCAATCTTAATATAAATACATTCAAAAAAAGTTATTTATTTTATTGTCTATAATGTTAACAATACTTTGATCGTATAGTGGTTTCACAATTAACATTTACTAATATGCTATGATAAAGAATAAGTCTTCATCCTAAAATGTAGTCTAATATCATTGATATAAAATGCTATCATCCATTTTATTTTAATGATAGAAAAACAGATAAGGTGCTATATATCACACTCTAGTGGTAATAAAATAGACTGCACAAGTTTGAGAAGCAACATTATGGGAGTAGATTGAACAGGCTACCAGATTCAGCTAACATGCTGGCTGATGGTCGTGAGCAGGGCTCAGAATTTATTGTTTATTTTTTATAGTGCATATTTATGGTTATTCATACCAAAAATACAACTAAACATAAGCAAAGTTATACCCTACTGTCCAGAGGCGATTCTAGGATTTGGCTGTTCGGGGGGCTCAGATGAGAATGACAAAGCACATGTAATTAATTAATTATTTGGTGTTAAATTTAACAAAACCAACACAGCACAAGTGTGAATGCTCCTAAACTAATTTACTAACATAACTGACTCTCTGTATGCCATGAAAAAGGAGTCTAAATTGGTTTTACTGTAAATGTGTCTAATAAGGTGCCAACTAAAGATTGTAACAAGAAACAAGCTAAGCTTTCATTAAAGGCACATAATCACCATGGACAATGGTGGCCATCCTTGCCTGTAAAGCCTTTTTTGTGCAAAGTAATAATGATGGCACATGTTTACTTGCAGATAATAATGGTTGACAGAGGATGAACCATCATTTACAGCTTCCAGTCTTTTATTAACTCAATCAGCAGGTCAGAGTGATCTCCAGCCTTGTCCTCATCAACACTCTCACCTGTGTTAATGAGTCAGTCACCGACATGATGGCAGCTGGTCGTTTTGTGGCTGGGCTGAATTGTATTGGGCTGAATTGAATGTTTTTTCGGGATTAAGTTCATTTTCATGGCAAAGAGGGACTTTGCAATTAATTGCAAATCATCTAATCACTCTTCATGACATTCTTGAGTATTTGCAAATTGCCATCATCATTATGAGGCAGCAGACTTGGTGAAAATGAGTATTTGTGCTGTTCTCAAAACCTGTGAGACCACAACTGTATATTGAATACCTGCCAACTCTCTCACCTGGCGCTTGCTCTCAGTTTACCAGTGGGCACTCTCTCTTTCACTACACTAACAATAACATTTCTTAAACATTTTTCTTTACTTGAAAACCTAAATAATGTAAAAGGAGACTCAGGACACGATTAAACAAAGCTTTCTTAATATCCTTGGTAAGTGTCCTGACTTTGTAAAAGTGTGTAATGTGTGTACAAACATATGCTTCCAACCGTATCAACTAGTTGTAAAGATAGCATCCCTATAATACATGTAAAATGTTATAACTCCTGTAATGAAACTAGCTTGTTCCAACAACTCTATATACAGGTTTCCAGTCTATAATCTATAATTAATGTGACATTGTATAATTACTGTAATGATACCAGCTTGTTTCAACATCTCTTGCTTTTTTCCAGTCAGATCTAGTTACTGTACATGTAGGCCTACATCTGGTCTAAGACAGGGGTCTCTATACTCCTGGGAACCTGTAGCCATTTCACAATTTTGTTTTTGCCCTGAACTAGCTCACCTGAATCAAGGAGCCAGGTGCCTGACAATGAGTAGAGACATGTATGGATTTGTGCTCGCTCTTGTATACATTAAATACATAGAATAGCTGTCTGTCCCCAGGAGAGCTAGTTTAGCCCAGGGGTTCCCAAACCTCTCCTCGGGCCTCCCCTTACAGGCCATGCGTTTGTTTACATGTCTGGAGAGGCCCGAGGAGAGGTTTGGGAACCCCTGGTTTAGCCAGTTACTTCAGCCTACATCTGTCAAGGACAGTTGATTCAAAACCTCTCCTTAAGTAGTGTAGTGTATGTTGGTGAATAGAAGAACGCCACAGTGTATAATAAGTGCCTTTTACTTTTACCTTACAATATTACAAAATTACTTCTAGCAAGCATAGCAGCAAACCACAGTACATTCATCAGTTGCCATTCCTCACTCTCTCAATCAGGGTCACAACTCATACCTGCTTTATAACAGTGCCACCTAGTGTTAGAATGCAGCAGACTTGTGAATCCATTATTAGCCACCGGTACAGGTCTCGCAGGCTTGCTTTGTGCGGACAACCCCTTGGTGACTCGCTTGTGATCAGAGTGGGTCGTAGGGAGAATGGTGCAATGAGTCTTGAGCCTCTCAGGATGTAGGTATGTTTGACTGAGAGTTCAGCTCTGATCTTGTAGTAAAGAGACAGTGTTGCATTTACTGACTTGATGGAGATAGGCCAGCTATCATCTATTTGTGAGCGCAAGGCTGACAGCTCAGGACAAGCAGAGCAGGCAGTGTCAAAGTCATCTACTATGAGGGAGCTTAGGGTAGCAGAAACTTGTGCCACCATTTCAGGGTCTGCATCAAGGGTTGAGTCAGCAGGCGCATGTAAGGGAAGGCGTGAAAGGCAATCAGCTGTGTAGTTCTAAGAACCTGGGGCCTCATTTATAAAACTTTGCGGTGGATTTGCGTCAGAAGGGGCGTACGGACGAAATATAGGACGTGCGTATGCAAAGAAATATTCAGATTTATAAAACCATGCGCACGCACGTCCTACGCTGTTTTCCCTTTATAAATCACAATCAACTCTATATTTGGCGCAGCTTTTGTGGCTGCATGTCACGCCTATAATTGCCCATAAATAGTCAGTGAAACGCCCCAAAATTAATATTTATTGATTGAGAAATCATGGCAAACAGAGACAGGAAAACCAAGAAAATAAACTTCACTCAATGTGATAAATATTGTTGGCGAGATGGTAAAGAGGAGGAAAATGTTGTTTGAAGGGCAAAGTGTGCCTATTACCAATGCCGAAAAGGCGTTGGAGTGGCAAAATGTTGCAGACATTGTAAGAAAGTCGGACCTTGGCCCAAATAAAAAGTGGTCAGATATCAATCGATGTCAAAGCGTCTAGCGCTTCATCGCGAAAGTGTGTCTGCCACGGGTGGGGGAAAATTGGTTACATTACAGCAACATGCATCACAAATTATTTGGACATTGATCGAATAAAAATGCTTTCGATTAATGAAAGCATTTTCATTCTCATTTGGTGCCCTTATTATGGCAACATAAGTGCAGTCAATAGCACCGATTACATTTGGGAAACCGGACATTGCAAATTGCGCTTTTATGGTTTGCCTCTTCCCCCGCAGTGTAAGGAAACTTTATGTAATCATGCGACACACCAAGTACACCTATTCACACGTCTGGCATAACCCGGCTAAGGGTTGGCTGTGAAATCCCAGACCAATAGAGCACAGAGGTCCAACAGGACGCCCCGAGGAAATCGGAACCGGCTCATAAGCCACTCGTCCTTGTTTGCCAGCAAGTCTTCTTGCTGTCTGAAAATGCGTTCCCTCCGAATCCTTCCATTTGCCACATCTTCTAACAGCGCAAGATCAGCCATTGCGCATCATTACGCATTGGGTTGGCATCATGGCTTTTTATGACCATGCAGGTTATTGTATCTGATCAGCTACAGATGTCTGTATTCATGTAATTGTAAATGGGATTATGCGCAAACGGAAATAATTCCAGCTTTCAAAATGGTTAAGACATCCGTCAAGATGGAAGAATTGATGGATGGAAATGAAACGGACTAACGGCATATACAGTACATTTACTTATAAAGCGCTTTCAAGTCAAAGTGTTGTACAGAGCATACAAATATGCAATTTAAAAACAGTTCCAGTGACTAAAATATAACACACACTCTCAGACAAACATACAGAGAAATGTGGCCTCATAAACCCCAGTAAACAGATGGGCCTATAGCTTTGCTTTAAAAACCTCAAAAGAACAAGCCTGCCTGATGTTCATAGGTAAGCTGTTCCAAAATGTCGATCATAGTCTAAACACAGCAAGCGTGCGGACCAGCGGGCAACACGCATTGCAGCCCTTTTGAGTCTTTTTGGGCTGAGTAGTGTTGTCAATTCCTGGTGGTCTGTGCGGAGAGTAAAACGGCATCCCCACAAGTATTTTCTCAATTTTTCTGCAGACCACACACAGGCAAGTGCTTCTTTTTCAACTGTAGAATATTTCCGCTCTATTGTGGTTAGTGTGCTGTGCAGGAAGCAAAAGCAACAGGCTTCTCTGTGCCATTAGACTGTACTTGTGCAAAGACAGCGTCCAGGCCATAATCACTTGCGTCTGTAGATATTACAGGACATAGAGAAGGGTCAAACAGAGCAAGTGCAGGACTGTCCACCAGAAGTTGTTTAACTTCTTTAAAACTGCTTTGTGCTGCAGGAGTCCATGTAAAGCTGTCTCTGTCACTGGCACATGCACGCATAGGGGCCACAACTGTTGCGAAGTTAGGCAGGAACTTTGAGTACCAGGACACTACGCCCAAGAAGAAACGTAGGGCAGCAATGTCAGATGGAGGCAAGGCTTTCAGCACAGCATGGATGTGCTCTTGGTCAGGAAGAATTTCATTTGCAGGGATGACATGGCCTAGGAAGCATAGAGACAGCTTCCTGAAGTGGCACTTGTTGTCATTAAGCAGTAGTATAGCTTCTTTCAGTTTGTGGAGAACAACGCCAAGGTTTTGGTCATGTTCCTCAGGGGTGTTACCATAGATGATGAGGTCATCCAGATAATTCTGGACACCTTGGAGGCAAATATCGCAGGGGGTCCAGACGTCAGCGGTGGCGCAGAGGGTCCGGACGTCAGCGGCCGAGCAGGGGGTCCGGACTTCAGCGGCCGAGCAGGGGGTCCGGACTTCAGCGGCCGAGCAGGGGGTCCAGACGTCAGCGGCCGAGCAGGGGGTCCGGACGTCACCGTGTTCTCCGCAACAGGGGGTCCAGACATCAGCTGCCGAGCAGGGGGTCGAGCAGGGGGTCCGGTGTCCTCTGCAGCAGGGGTTCCGGTGTCCTCCATGTAGTTTTGGGAATAAAGATATTATACCATTAATATACACATGAAATTAATACAGTAATTATTGATATAATTTATTTCCCTTAATATTTGTTCTGAGATAAACAGGTAAATAATAGCTTAATAGAAAGCATGGAGAATGATCTTATTGATCCTAATTGCTCGTAGATATGTAATATCTATAAATCTGACTCCATGTGTTTGTGTTGGCTAAGCAAGTTCAACCAGGGTCTCGCGAAAGTGAAACTCTGTATTTGCCAAGGTAGCTAGGCTGGACCCTCCGAGCCACACTAAGTATGCAATATGGACGAGCTACCTGTCATCACATAAAACGTTTGCAACAGCCGTGCGAGATCTAAGGTACATTGACTCGCTCACTAAAATCAGAAATGCTTCCGGAGCTGAACTGCACGATAGGTGCGAGGGATAAGGAATGCCCAGGTGTGGGCTGAACTTTACTCCCCTGTCAAACTGTACACAAAAACCCCTTTTTTGCCAGCTGAGGAACGCTGCTGCGGGTAGACTTGCCTCAGTGATTGCACTCGAAGCCTGGAATTGCTTGCTAGCAAAGTGTGTGTGTGTGTCTTATAAGAACAGACTACTAGTGAATGTAGTTAACGAGGTAGCAAGCATCTCCCGAAACTCTCCTCCGGAGGTTTAATGGGAATAACTTTAGCAGACTCAGATGGATCTCGGTACACAATCAAATTACATTTAATTCCAGTTGCAGGGCATAAGAATACAACACTACAACCGGACAATGACATACAAGTTACATACCCAAATAGTTCACTTTCTGAAATCCTTCAGCCTACCAAAAACTACAATTATCCTAGTGATCTAAACACACAGCTAGGGCATAAGCTGCCCGGAGTATCGGTTTACGATTAGAACTCAACTCAAAAATATAACATCAGAGTAATTTAACCTTCGCGCCCAGGTGATCCCCAAGCTCCTCCCCCGTTACATGGCAAATGGTGATCACTTCATCTGGCTAGGGTTAGAACAAACGGGCTTGGCACCCCCACATACACAATTAAATTATGCACAGTCTTGCTGGGGCCAGCCTCAGTAGTACAAATAGAACAGTGTTATAACATTTGAATATCTCCCGGAGGGGGAAGCTAGCATTTGTCTTCCCCTAGAAACCCTGTGGAGAAACCAGTAACCTGTGCCAAAGCATGTGTCTCTACTCTTAATCCTGTGGAGAAAAACATAAAACCTTTTTACATAATAATTTTGTAATAATACCAAACTGCCTTTATGGGTGGATCAAAACCAGAATCACATATGTACAAGCTTAATTGTGTGTCAAACAACTGCTGGGCATCATCCTTGGGCCTGTCTGCCGTGCTCCAGTGGGGGTTACCCCCTTTTCCATGACTCTTCATACATCCCAGGAAATCCTTTGTTCGATGAGGTGTGATGGGAAGCCAGCTGGAATGAGTCATTATTTGGTCCTATAAACATTAATATCCCACTACATCCATGGCTGCATCATCCCCAAACTCTGGTGGCGAAGATAGGATCAGGCCCTCCAGGTCCGTGGCCATGGGGGTCTCAGGTGTTGGCAGAGCTGGGGCGGTGAGCAGGCTGCTGCCGGAGACTGTGGCGGTGAGCAGGCTGCTGCCGGACACTGTGGCGGTGAGCAGGCTGCTGCCGGAGACTGTGGCGGTGAGCAGGCTGCTGCCGGAGACTGTGGTGGTGAGCAGGCTGCTGCCGGACACTGTGGCGGTGAGCAGGCTGCTGCCGGACACTGTGGCGGTGAGCAGGCTGCTGCCGGACACTGTGGCGGTGAGCAGGCTGCTGCCAGATACTGTGGCGGTGAGCAGGCTGCTGCCGGAGGCTGTGGCGGTGAGCCCATCTTGGAGAGGGGCCCGTCTGCCATCTTGGAGAGGGGCCCGTCGGCCATCTTGGGAGGACCAAACATGTTCTGTAGCAGGCGGGTGAACCCACTGTGGTCATCCAAGAGAGGGTGGTCTGCCTCCCACAGGGCCCGGGCGAAGGAAAGGGCCCTACCCTCCAACCGGGAAATAGTAATGATGTCCTGGTCTCTCTCTGATAGGGAACTCTCCACACGCCTCTGCCGTAGACCCCTAAACAACCCTATTCTAGGCATAGGATCCCTAATGTGAGAAGTGAGGGGAGACCTAGGGGATGTGGCTGGAGCCCTAGGGGCCTGGACTGGAGCCCTAGTGGAGCCAGATAGAGAGCTAACATGGGTAGCCTGGGAGCTAACAGTCAGATGGGGAGCCCTAACAGGGGAGCTAATACCCTGAACCTGAGAGCTTCGGGACCTAGCTTGAGTGCTAGGGAAGCTGGGAAAGCTACCCTCGGAGCTAGCAGAGCTATGAAGGCTAGCCTGGGATCTAACATGGGTAGCCTGTGAGCTAGTAGAACTACTAAAAGAGCTGGAGAGACTAGCCTGAAAGCTAGGTGAGCTAGACAGAGAACTAGGTGAATTAGGACTGGCAATATAGCTAGAGGTGCTGCTACTCAGACGGGGAGCCCTAACCAGCTAACACCCTGGACCTGAGTACCAGAAGCTACATACGGAGTACTAATGGAAGAGCTAGAGCTAATGGGGAAGCTAATACAGCTAGCCTGTGAACCAGGGAACCTAACCTGGGAGATAGGAGAGCTTAGAGGGCTGGAAGGACTGGCAGTGAACCGGGGAACCCCAACGCTAAGACGGGGAGCCATATGCAGTGGGCTTACACCCTGTACCTTTGGGTTTGAGAGTTCCCAGTCCTCCTCCACAGCATACCAAGAAAAAACCTACTTCTCTTCCTCCAGGTGAAAAAGCTCCTCGTCAGAGCTGTCTTACTTTCAGCAAGCAGTCCAGTTCTGCTCAGACAGAACCGCTTATTGCAAGAGGCAGGCGTCACAGTTTCTGACGTAAAGGTTTGACAGTATGGTCTATTTTTACCTTATGCACAAAGCTGTGTGCGTAGCCAATGTCAGGCACAGCCGGGATGCAGGATGTAGGTGTAGAGTCTGTAGTCAACACAGGAACAGGAGGGGCTGTGGACAGAGGTAGGATAGTATTGCCTTGAATGTAGATGTTGAAGGCAGCCATTAGGTCTCATCCTAGGAGAAGGGCACCCTTCTGTACCACAAAAAATGTGGCAGAGGTGGTCAAAACTCCTCTACTCACTGTGACGTGTATACATCTAAGCACAGGATTTTATTTTTGTGTAGGTCACCAGTTGACTAGTAGCTTGGAGCAGTGGTATTTCACCAAAGTACTTATCATAGATGTGGTGCCCCAAAATTGACACTGCAGAGCCTGTATCCACAACTAGTTGAAGCTCATTAACAGGAGAAGCAGGTGTACTGACATTAATTTTGCACAAACGTGTATCTGGTGCATTGCACGGGTCTCTCAAGTACAGCACAGTCAGTTTAGGCAGCTCTATCTCATACACATCACTGGTTTTGTGTGAGCGGCAAACGTGCAAAATGTCCAAATGTCTTACATGATTTACAAGTTGCCTTGGCTGCAGAGCACTGGGGGAAATTAGTTACATGTTTGTCAGAACCACATCTGAAACAGCTACGAGAGGACGTAGCAGTGGCATAGGCAGGTTTTTTTGGGTGAGTTTGACGTTTGTATTTCTTATATGGACGGGGCTGTACAGCTTGCACCTGGTACAGCTGCAATTGTTTTAGCTTGCTGAACACCAGATTCTACTTGGGTTGCAATTGTAACTACTTTTTCCAGTGTCAAATCCGGTTCAAACAGAAGCCTTTCCCTACTGCTTGCGTAGGTCACATGTTATTTAGCTGGTCACAGATTATTTCATCCATTTTATCATCAAATCCACATTTTGAAGCAAGGTTGTTCAATGCATCCACATACTGTGTAATAGTCTCCTGAAGTGCTTGTATTCGCTTTCTGAAGGCATGACGCTCCACAAAAAACATTAACTTTGGGTGTAAAATGTTGTTCTAAGGCAGCGACAGCAGAAGTAAACGTGTCACCTGTATCTGGCAATGAGTAGAAGGTCCGTTGTCCCTCGACTCCAAGGCAATGTAGTGATGTAGCTCTCTTGCGAACCTCAGGCCAAGCATTTACTGTTGCATTATTAACCAGCATGTAGTTGTTGAAAATCCGCATCCCCTCTCCCGGGCAATGCAAAAACATTGGGGGCGGAGGCACATTAGCCATTATGAAACAGCAAAAACGTAGGTTCACTCGTCGCCAAAATGTAGTGTAGGTTGGGAAATAGAAAAAAGCCAGAGTGCCTTTTACTTTAACAAGAAACCTAACAATATTACAACCATTACTACTAGCAAGCACAGTAGCATGAAAGGGTTTGGTGACCCCTGTCATAGACTATTACAGAAACCCAGCTCTTTTGCAACCAGACGTATTGCCCCCAGCTGGAATTCAGATAGAATGCAGGTTTAAGGCACTTCCTTATTTGCGTCAATTTGCCAAACCGGATGCCAGACCTGTGATTAAACCTGACCATTCGTTTTTTCTACTTATTAGAAATGAGGTCTTTATACACCTCTAAAGTCGATAAATGTGACTGATCTTTAAAATGCTACAGCAAAACAGTTTCATATGAGGTTTGTATAATGTATGGGATGTCCTGTATTAAACCTAACCATTCGTTTTTTCTACATATTAGAAATGAGTTATTTGTACACCTCTAAAGTCAATTAAAGGGACAAATCTACAAAATGCTGCAGTGAAATGGATTAATATTAGGTGTGTATACTCTATGGGATGTCCTGTATTAAACCTGACCATAGTTGTTTTCTACTTTTTAGAAATTAATTCTTTAGAGGCCACTTAAGTCGATTAAAGTGACAAATCTTTAAAATGCTACAGTAAAATAGTTTCATACATTATGGGAGATACATTATACATATGAAGTCCTGTATTAAACCTGAACATTTGATTTTTTAACTTATTTGAAATTAGGTTTTTATATACCTCTAAAGTCAATTAAAGTGACATATCTCCAAATTGCTACAGTAAAATGGTTTGATATGAGGTGTGTATACTGGATGGGATGTCCTCTATTATACCTAACCATTAGTTTTTTCTACCTATTAGAAATGAGTTATTTATACACCTCTAACGTCAATTAAAATGACATCTCCAACATGCTCCAGAAATATTGTTTGATATGAGATGTGTATACTCTATGAGACATCCTGTATTAAACCTGCCCATTAGTGTTTTCTACTTATTAGAAATTTGTTATTTATACACCTCTTAAGTCGATTATTGTGACATATCTTCAAAATGCTACAGTAAAACAGTTTAATATGAGGTTTGTAAAATTAATAATGTCTTGTATTAAACCTGACTATTTTTTTTACTTATTTCAAATGAGGATTTTAAGGGCCTCTGAAATCGAAAATGTCTTATGTTTGGTTTCACATTGGGTGTGTATACTGTATGGGATATTGAATACAAGAGAGCAGTAAATCATATGCAGTAAATGTATTTAGAAAGACTGAACACTTTATTTTGTGTGGTTTTGCTGTAAACCTTTACATAAAACTGTGTCTTGAGATGTGACCTAAAAAGAAAAAAAAACATTAGTCAAAAGACAATGTCAGATAAAAAAATGATAACATTGATTTAAAACATTGTTTCTCACAAATATGGGCAAATAACGAGACAGAGAAAGAGAGCGAGAGAGAAAGATACAGTGGGACAAAAAACTATTTAGTCAGCCACCAATTGTGCAAGTTCTCCCACTTTAAAAGCTGAGAGAGGTCTGTAATTTTCATCATAGGTACAGTTCAACTAGGAGAGACAAAATGAGAAAACAAAATCCAGAAAATCTCATTGTAGGATTTTTTTATGAATTTATTGGTAAATTGTGGTGGAAAAGTATTTGGTCAATAACAAAAGTTAATCTCAATATATTTGTTATATACCATTTGTTGGCAATGAGAGAGGGCAAACATTTTCTGAAAGTCTTCACAAGGTTTTCACACACTGTTGCTGGTATTTTGGCACATTCTTCCATGCAGACCTCCTCTAGAGCAGTGAGGTTTTGGGGATGTCACTGGGCAACACAGACTTTCAACTCCCTACAAAGATTTTCTATGGGGTTGAGATCTGGTGACTGGCTAGGCCACTCCAGGACCTTGAAATGCTTCTTACGAAGCCACTCCTTCATTGCCCGGGCGGAGTGTTTGGGATCAATGTCATGCTGAAAGACCCAGCCACATTTAATCTTCAATGCCCTTGCTGATGGAAGGAGGTTTTCACTCAAAATCTCAAAATACATGGCCCCATTCTTCTTTCCTTTACACGGATCAGTCATCCTGTTCCCTTTGCAGAATAACAGCCCCACAGCATGACATTTACACCACCATGCTTCACAGTAGGTATGGTGTTCTTTGGATGCAACTCAGCATTCTTTCTCCTCCAAACACGACGAGGTG
Source organism: Umbra pygmaea (assembly GCA_016801145.1). Classification (NCBI taxonomy): domain Eukaryota; kingdom Metazoa; phylum Chordata; class Actinopteri; order Esociformes; family Umbridae; genus Umbra; species Umbra pygmaea. The sequence goes on along the minus strand of JACXGM010022923.1, from coordinate 2,725 downwards.
AGTTTTTACCAAAAAGTTTTGGTTTCATCTGACCATGTGACATTCTCCCAGTCCTCTCCTGGATCATCCAAATGCTCCCCCAGCAAACCTTAGATGGGCCTGGACATGTACTGGCTTAAGCAGGGGGACACGTCAGGCACTTCAGAATTTGAGTCCCTGGCAGCGTAGTGTGTTACTGATGGTAGCCTTTGTTACTTTAGTCCCAGCTCTCTGCAGGTCATTTACTAGGTCCCCTGTGGTTCTGGGATTTTTGCTCACCGTTCTTGTGATCATTTTGTCCCCACGGGGTGAGATCTTGCTCAGTATTGAGTAGAAGCCCCCTTTTGAGCTAGTACAGCCATGAGTCTTCTTGGGAATGATTTTTCACACCTGGATTTGGGTATCCTCTGCCATTCTTCTTTGCAGATCCTCTCCAGTTCCGTCAGGTTGGATGGTGAACGTTGGTGAACAGCAATTTTCAGGTCTCTCCAAATATGCTCAATTGGGTTTAGGTCTGGGCTCTGGCTGGGCCAGTCAAGAATGGTCACAGAGTTGTTCCAAAGCCACTCCTTCATTATTTTAGCTGTGTGCTTAGGGTCATTGTCTTGTTGGAAGGTGAACCTTCAGCCCAGTCTAAGGTTCTGAGCACTCTGGATGAGGTTTTCTTCCAGGATATCTCTGTACTTGGCAGCATTCATCTTTCCTTCAACCAGTTGTCCCTGCAGCTGAAAAACAGCCCCATAACATGATGCTGCCACCACCATGTTTCACTGTTGGGATTGTATTGGGCAGGTGATGAGCAGTGCCTGGTTTTCGCCACACATACCGCTTAGAATTTTTGCCAAAAAGTTCAATCTTGGTCTCATCAGACCAGAGAATCGTATTTCTCATAGTCTGGGTGTCCTTCATGTAATTTTTGGCAAACTCTATGCAGGCTTTCATATGTCTTGCACTGAGGTGAGGCTTCCGTCGAGCCACTCTGCCATAAAGCCGCAACTGGTGGAGTACTGCAGTGATAGTTAACTTTGTGGAACTTTCTCCCATCTCCTTGCTGCATCTCTGGTGCTCAGCCACAGTGATACTTGGGTTCTTCTTTACCTCTATCACCAAGGCTCTTCTCCCACAATTGCTCAGTTTGGCTGGACGGCCAGGTCTAGGAAGAGTTCTGGTTGTCCCACACTTCTTCCATTTAAGGATTATGGAGGCCACTGTGCTCTTAGGAACCTTGAGTGCTGCAGAAATTATTTTGTAACCTTGGCCACATCTGTGCCTTGCCACAATTCTGTCTCTGAGCTCCTCGGTAGTTCCTTCGACCTCATGATTCTCATTTGCTCTGACATGCACTGTGAGCTGTAAGGTCGTATATAGACAGGTGTGTGCCTTTCCTAATGAAGTCCAATCAGTGTAATTAAACACAGCAGGGCTCCAATGAAGGAGTAGAACCATCTCAAGGAGGATCAGAAGAAATCGACAGCATGTGAGTTACATATGACTGTCACAGCAAAGGGTCTTTTTACTTATGACCAGGTGATATTTCAATTTTTATTTTTTAATAAATTTGCATAAATTTCTACATTTCGGTTTTTTCTGTCAGGATGGGGTGCTGAGTGTACATTCATGAGAAATAAAATGAACTTTTTTGATTTTATCAAATGGCTGCAATGGAACAAAGAGTGAAAATTTAAAAGGGGTCTGAATACTTTCCATACCCATGGTAATTGCCCCCACAGTTGATTTATTTACACCAAGCTGCTTACCTATTGCAGATTCAGTCTTCCCAGCCTGGTGCAGGTCTATAATTTTGTTTCTGATGTACTTTGACAGCTCTTTGGTCTTGGCCATAGTGGAGTTCAGAGTGTGACTGTTTGAGGTTGTGGACAGGTGCCTTGTATTCTGATAGCATGTTCAAACAGGTGCCATTAATACAGGTAACGAGTGGAGGACTGAGGAGCCTCTTAAAGAAGAAGTTACAGGTCTGTGAGAGCCAGAAATATTGCTTGTTTTTTTTCTCATTTTGTCTCATATTTGATGTGTACCTATGATGAAAATGACAGGCCTCTCTCATATTTTTAAGTGGGAGAACCTGTACAATTGGTGGCTGACTAAATACTTTTTTGCCCCACTGTATATGCCTTGGCAATATGTACATCAATACTTCATGCCAATGAAGCTATTTGAATTGAAAAAAAATTGAACGAGAGAACTAAAAAAGGGAGAGAAGGAAATAAAGAGAGAAATAGAGAGATCAAGACAACGAAAGTGTGTTCTCTCTCGCGGATGTTCATGAAATTACCGTACTCATAGTAATAGCGCACACACCCTTTATTTTTGCAACTGGCTTGACCATTTAATTTTAAACCGTGGCTGGCTTGACCACAGTTACTAGCCTACAAATTCCACTGTGTGAGAGAAGTATACAGTGCCTTGCGAAAGTATTCGGCCCCCTTGATCATTTAATAATAATAATAATAATAATAATACATTTTATTTAATGGCGCCTTTCATAACACCCAAGGTCACCTCACAAGCAATATGCATAAAACAAATTACAACAAACAAGCCACACATACAAATACAGTGCAATTAAAACTCAATAAAACATATTTTAAAAAGCCTGTATAAAAAGATGTGTCTTTAGACGCTTTTTAAATGTCAACAAGTAGTCACTATTGCGAACATCAAGGGGAAGAGAATTCCATAGGCGGGGGGCAGCATAACTAAAAGATCTGGCACCCATTGTAGTCAG
>JACXGM010022922.1:0-16462 GCA_016801145.1 Umbra pygmaea | reverse complement strand
GTCTCAGGTTGAAACTTGTAATTCTGGGAGTTAAGTTGCACAACTTAATGTATGCCTTGAGGTTGTTATTGCATTTTAGAATATGTTTTCTTTAAAAACCAATGTAAGATGCCACTTAGTTGCACTTAATATTTAGTTTTTTTGAGAGATGATATTGTAAGCAATTTAGGCAATAAAAATGTTGTTTTTTTAGAAAATTTAACCAAAGTATTGTACATTATTGCCCTTCAATAAAACTAAGTATTTCTTAGCCGATTACTCGATTAATCGATGGAATGATCGATAGAATACTCGAATACTAAAATAATCGATAGCTGCAGCCCTAATTGTGACTTTCAATTGTGAAATGATATTGTTTGACAATATTGTTGCATACGAATGCCTCATCAAAATGTTTGACTTTCTTTACCATAGCGAGAGCGGAGACATTGTCCTAGCCTTCTCTCGTTGATCAACATTGGCAAACAGGCTAGCAAAATCCCTCTGCCAAAAACTCTGTTTTTACAAATACCTGTTTACGTGTGGACAAGGTCTTAATGTATAGTTGACTAATTGAATCCGGTGTGCTATTTCAGGGTGAAAAATTAAACAAGGCCTGTCAGGGGGTCCATGCAGGAGAGGGTTGAGAACCACCGTTTTAATCAGATACTTCTGCCAATTTCGATACCTCAGTTTCAATACCGGTTCCTTAACAATACTTTTTTGATACCATATGTTTTAAAATCCATTTCAACATAAAAAAATACGGTAAACCCAAAACTTTTATTTTTAATTAATTGTGATTTAGTAAAGCACAAAACATAACAATATAATGGTTTCATTCTTTTTACGGACAACAGTAAAAATCATTATCCAGGCTAAATTAGGCAAACTACTTTAAAAAACACCTCCCTTTTTATCGATAGCTTGCTCACCTCTACCATGGGGCCTCCACTGTCAAAAAAGTTAGCAAACCTTTAACAGTAACCCCTGTGACTACTCTGTAGTAGCCATAGAGATGGAATATATATTCCATTTCTATGGTAGTAGCACTCATCTTATCTTTTCTTGGGTATTTTCTCTCTTGCTGCCAATGTGAAGGTATTGACACTGTCTGGTATGGTCTTCCTATTCCTAACATCAGGGTGGACCGGCGCAGAGGCTAATGTAAAGGGGGAAAAGACAGAGCAAACTACAGCAACCGACTAGCAGCACAAGCTAACATACATAGCAGTCAACGTTATGGGGAAAATAATTGAGTTTCAATTGTCGATCGAAATAATGAATGAGTGCAACAACGGTAGTAGTAAACCTAGGTGTTCGGTTTAAGTAGTGAAATTAACACTTATCTGTCAAGTATTTCTAAAATGTATATTCTTAATGTTACGTCAGAAAAACCAAGATGTTGCCTGGTCAAAGAGTAATATTATAAACGGTATATACGACTGCGAGTGTCTTCAGAAATCCTCCACGTGGTGGTGGAATCCCTTTCACATGACGTGTTTTAAGTTGTGTTAGACAGCCAATCGCTGGCGACTTTAGGTCCTTATACGCAAGTATGCTACATGATTATTGGCTCACAGACTCTTTTGGAACTGAAATTTGGCACCGAAATTGAAATAATTTTTCTAAACTCAATAAGATCTGAGTATTTCGGTCGGTGCCATGAAAGTATCGATGTTCGGTGCCCAGCCCTATCCGCTATTCAATTCACCGCCCCCCGATCTCAACACAAGGACTCACTGGAGAGCGATGTGGCAGGATAGACTTACCGTACTCAAATCCTGGGCAGCGCTATGCCAATTTGCGATGCCTTGTTCAGGAGGTCTGGGAAAATCTGAGAACCCATGGACTCTCCTGCAGCGACCACTACACCACGCGGACCCCCGGATTGACCATGTTGATGTCTATCCATATTATTAATACGGCTGGGAATTGCAAGGGACCTCACGATACAAGTTTATCACAATTATTTTGTGCAGATATGAATTGTGATTCTTACGATTCTCGTGATTTTTATTGTACATTTGTATGCAAAAGTTTAGGCACACCTGACAATTTCCATGATTTTCATTAATAAATAATTGGGTGTTTGAATCAGTAATTTCATTTTGATCTATCAAAACTGAAGGACAGAGTAATATTTCAGTAGTGATATTAGGTTTATTGGATGAACAGAAAATGTGCAATATGCATCAAAAAGGAATTAGACAGGTGCATATGTTTGGGCACCCCAACAAAAATATCACATCAATATTTAATTGAGCCTCCTTTAGCAGAAATAACTGCCTCTAGATGCTTTCTATAGCCTGTAATGAGTGTCTGGATTCTGGATGAAGGTATTTTTGACCATTCCTTCTTGCAAAGAATCTCCAGTTCAGTTAGGTTGGATGGTTGCCGAGCATGGACAGCCCACTTCAATTCACCCCACAGATTTTCAATGATATTCAGGTCTGGGGACTGGTATGGCCATTCCAGAACATTGTACTCCTTCCACTGCATAAATGCCAGAGTAGATTTTGAGCAGTGTTTTGGGTCGTTGTCTTTTTGAAAAATCCAGCCCTGGCATAACTTCAACTTTGTGACTGATTCCTCTACATTATTCTCAAGTATCTGTTGATATTGAGTGGAATCCATGTGACCCTCAACTTTAACAATATTCCCGGCACTGGCCCCACAGCCCCACAGCATGATGGAACCTCCACCTAATTTTACTGTGGGTAGCAAGTGTTTGTCTTAAAACGCTGTGTTCTTTTGCCACCATGCATAACGCCCCTTGTTATGACCAAATAACAAAATAATGTTGAACAACCTTGTTTTCAGGTCATGTGAGAGTTGTTTTGAGGCCCCCACATTGGCACTCTTCAGAGGAGAGTCAAAGAGAACAACAACTTGCAATTGGCCACCTTAAATACATTTTCTCATGATTGGATGCACCTGTCTATGAAGTTCAAGGCTTAATGAGCTCACCAAACTAATTGTGTGCTCCATTTTACCAGTGCTAGGTAGGTACAGGTATTCAAATCAACAAAATGACAATTATGCCCAAATATATGCACCTGTATAATTTTGTTTTGATGCATATTTCACTACCGAAATATTACTGTGTATAACTGTAAACTTCAGTTATTTGATAGATCAAAATGAAAATGCTGATCCAAACACCCAATTATTTATAAATGAAAATCATGGAAATTGTCAGGGGTGCCTAAACTTTTGCGTACGACTGTATCATTGACTTTTCATATAAGCCTATAGTACATTATAGTAATTTAGCAACCAACACAATCCTTTGGCTGGCTACAGTTTTACCTTAAAACACAATAACAAAAATGTCATTATCAGCATTTGGAACATTAATATTTGTAAAATCACTCAAACTGCACTGTGTTGAACTTAGGGAAAAAAATGTGTTGCATGTTTCCTGTCTGGAAGAGTAATATTCAAAAAAGAGACATACAACATTCACATTTCTGTTGTAAAGGGGTTGCTTAGCATGTATTACCCACAATGCATGGTGTGGCCAATTGACAATGTATGGGTAATGAAACTAATGCAAGTGAATAAAGCCCGGGAGTCTTAAAGCCAGGATACGGTGATGAAAGCAGCGAGAACTGCCTAAAAGTATATTATTCGTTCAGAAAATGTAAACGAACTACTTTGTCATTACGATATATAGACTGATGAATGTGTTCTAGACAAGTATAACCCATATTTATTAGCATTTTTTAGTGATCTTATGTCTGCTTTGCTTATTATAAAATATACTAACAAAAAATCTATATTTGGGTTTGAGATTGATACTAAAATTGGCAAAAAGAGTATTGCGATACATTGCAGTATTAATTTTTTTTCTCCCATCCCTAATTTTAATAGTAAGTGTGCAAGATATATGCTTAGGGCCCAAAATTCACTTGGCTTGAATATTGATAGTTAGCTAGTCTATTGTCACATATCAAGCATTGGCATTTAGTGAAAGATTATCCTTGTACGCTGAATTTTGTCTAAGGTTGGCCTCAGAGGACTGCTAAGAAGCAATCTCACGATGCAGGAAAACCAAGTTAGGGACACCCGGACACTTGCTGTGTGTGTGCATTTGTTAATAGCAGACCTTAAGCCAGAGGTCACGTTAGCTTTTAGAAGTGTGCGTTTTCAAAACGCAGACTCTCCATAAATCTGCATTTTTAAGATTTTACCTGCATTCTAATCTAATGAATGAACGTGGGCGTACTCGCTGATATACAGCGCTGTAGAATGCAGGAAATAGGCCCATACAGTACCCTGGAAATCCAAGGTTGTCGCAAGAGCACAATTTGGTTTTGCTCAGCGAGTTACTCTTGCACCGAGTAATGCTGCTCATCAACTATGCCCTTGTAGCCAAGCTGCACCAATCACATCATTGTATCTGATATAGGCGGGCCAGAGGCGAGCTAAACAGATGACGACAGCGCTGCTACGTCAAAGTCATTAGTAAACATTGCAAGACGGCTATGGATGAACACCAGCTACAATAAATTAGTTAGTTGGCTTTTTATCTAAAAAAGGAACAGATCAAATCATTTGTTTGCAAGAAGGGCGTTTTTGCGGTTTTGCCAACCGGATAAGGTAAGAGTTTAATCTACCAGTTAGCTCCGCTGGTAGCCAAACGTATTGGCCGTTTTGTTGTGATTGGTTGTAGTGTTATCCAATTGCATGCAGTGGGAATTTCAAATGCATGCTTGGTGCCACCCCTCGAGTTGGACCATTTTCATTACTTGATGCCACACCCTTAATCTTCCTGAATTGGGTCTGGAATTTTCCAAGCTACCTATACAGTGCATTCAGGAAGGATTCACAGCGCTTCACTTTTTCCACATGTTATTTTACACCCTTATTCAAAAATAGATTCAATTCAATATCCTACACACAATACGTATTGTGAAATGACAATGTGAAAGAAGTGTGTTTGAAGTCTTGGCAAATTTAATAAAAATAAAAAGTGAATAAAGCACATGTACATAAGTATTCACAGCCTTTGCCATGACACTCAAATGAGCTAAGATGCATCATGTTTCCACAACCTGATTGGAGTCCACCTGTTGTAAATTCAGTTGATTGGATGTGATTTTGAAAGGCACATACCTGTCTACATAAGGTCCCACAGTTAACAGGAGCCAAATAAAATTATCTACTCTAAGAAATAACTAGCTACAGTAGCTTGGGTTGCGTAACTGGCTAATATATTGTCCGTAACCACATTTAGAATGAAAGAACATTCAGATTAGCCTACTACTTATAGTTTTGATATGGCTGACTATAAGGTTTGTGCATTTTGCTACAATCAGCCAAAATGTACAAGCTTGTGTTTAATAGAAATTGTAAATTATAACTGAAAATGTGTTGGGATAATGAATTCATGTTTTGAAATATTATTTTTTATATGTAACAGTTTCACAAAGACACTGTTTCTTTCAGAAATGTAAATTATCTGTGCTCTGTATTTTTTAAATATATGAGCACTTTCAATTGCTCAGTTTAGCAAAGGCTTCTACGAAAACGACATAAATACTGTTAAAGGCCAAATTTCCTTTAATGTAAGCATTTATGTATTTTTTTAAAAATATAACTCAGCAGTAACTAATGAACTTTTCTAGGTAGAGACAATCATCTTTCAATATTTTGTATCTACTCACCAATCAATCTGCAGTCACTTCCAGTATGAAAAGGGATTTCAAAACCATCAAAAATTGTAGCATTTTTTTGTGTTTCTTGATTCTATATAATTTTAAATGGTTTCCTATATCATCGGTTTTTGCGGTCTAAGTTACTAATTGTCGTCATTTGCATTTCGATGATTTTGTCCCCCTCTCAGCTTTCCTCCTCAGCCAATGGCAAATCCTCCCCAACCCCCGTGTCCAGCACAAGCCCTGCTGCTGCCGCCGATGCCAGTTCCGTTTTCTCTGGCATTGTGACTCAAGGTGAGAAGGTGCGCGATCTGAAAACAGCCAAGGCCCCCAAGGAGCAGGTGGATCAAGCTGTAAAGGAGCTCCTGTCACTCAAGGGCCAGTTCAAGCAGCTGACTGGACAGGACTACAAACCAGGGATGGCCCCACCTGCCTGCACCACTCCTCAGGAGGCCCCTGCCCCCTCTTCTGACTTCTCCTCCTGTCCTTTTACTCGTGTCGCCCAACAGGGAGAACTTGTGAGGAAGCTGAAATCAGAGAAAGCTCCCAAGGTTTGTTTCATCAGTTTTCTTGTTTTTGTTCAACTTAAAGTAAAACGGACACTTGAATGTGGTTAAGATATTTTCCAGTTAGGAGTAGTTTTTTTGAAGTTGATACAATCAATGGTTTACTACGTGAAGTTAATTTTGGCCTAAACATTTCTTCCAAATCATTAAAACTCTTTACCTGTGTGTATCCATTTATTTTTCTTTCCATTTCTAGGACCAGATTGATGTTGCCATCAAACAGCTGCTGGCTTTTAAAGCTGAGTTTAAACAGATGACTGGTCAGGACTACAAACCAGGGATGACTTCCCCTGCTGCTGCCCCATGTGCCTCAACATCATTGCCTCCTCCGTCAGGCCTGTACGAGCGTGTGACGGAACAAGGCGACACTGTGAGGAAGCTCAAATATGAGAAGGCGCCAAAAGTAAGGAAGGATTTTATAATGCAACAGATGCATTAAATGCGGCTAAATTTTCAGCAAGTTAATTTCAGACAGCTATTTGCCACACTGATGGTGCATTAACAGCCAATGTCAATGCTATGGCCCTATGATTTCTGAGGTGTGGAGAATGCAGATTAGATTGTGGAACCCAGAATCATCGTGGAATCCATTAACATTTAACAAAATAAAAAAAGATGTCATTATTTTTATATAATTCGAATATAGTTTCATAATATTAATAAATAATTGCACTCTATATGCACAGTGTTTCAAACAAGGCGAGTTTGCGCCTCTATAATATTGTTCAAACATTGTAACGTGCTTGATTTAACAACAGCAAATACCCTATTTTAAATTCCCCAAACAGTAATGCTTGATTTTCTTCATATCCCTGCCTTACACTAATGCATGCATCTCTAAAGAAATTTTACTTTGTCTACTTGTTAAGTTTTTATATAAGTTAGACTCTTCTGTTGATAAAGGTTTATGCCTTGAACAAAGGTGTTGTCTTGACTATTAATGTATTATTAATGTAAATATCCTTTTCATAAAATTTCCCTGACAAATACCTATGCACAAACAGCCTTTCATCTACAAGTCATGAAATAATTATTTTGTTCATATAGAAGAGGGTAATACAATGTAGCCTATGGGGAAAATCACATGCACACTACTATGTTACAACAGTATTTTCTTTATTTAGATTTGGCTGCAAGCTTCCGATACAGAGGTTAGGTACCGATAATAGATTGTATATATCACTGGATATAACCATGTGTGACATCACTTGTTGGTTTGTGAAGATCTGATTTGGGTCATCGAATTTGCAGTTACGGGCGCAGACATCTTGGTTGCTTATGTGAGGATTTTAGACAAGAGGGAGGAGTAATCTAGCTACCTAAGTGATATTAATTGGGATGCTAACGAAAAACAGTATTAAAACAAAATGTAACGTTACTTACCAGAAAAATTTGAAATAATGCCAACTCTTTTGAGTGTCTTGTCATACTACCGAATGCCATAACCAAGCCCTAAATGCCCCTTTGCTTTATTGAGGATTTTAAAATCAACAAGACCATAATTAAAAAAATGAAGATCATGATAAATTGCAGGAGGCTTAAATCTAGCGATTGAGACCATATACTCATTATGAAAATGTTTACTGAGGTAATAAATCAAGTATATTATGTCTCTCATTCTTATAGACTAATACAGAAACTGAGCTCTTTTGCAACCAGACATATCGCCCCCAGCTGGAATTCAGATAGAATGCAGGTTTAAGGCAATTACTCGTTTGCGTCATTTTGCCAAACCGGATGCTCACCCTGTGGTACCAATTCAGTTGCAAATGGCTGAAAAAGTAGTTGAGCAAACAACTTCTGCCTTAGAGTATTGGTTTCCAACCAGGGCTACTGGGACCCCTGACGGTACATACCAAAAAAATATTGTGGCTTAATACTGGCGTTATATATAAACATTAACACATTCAACAGACAGTCTATGATCACATTTCTCAATTGGATCATTCCCAGACACAGTAGTTACCACCCATTTCTCTCTCAAGAAACCAAATTACTGATCCATTTGTTTCATTACAAAAAGTTTGCACCTGACACGATCAGGCAATCTATCATTTAGTGTTGATTTTTCAAAATAAACAGTAACTTGAAGTATAAAATGGATCAAACCATTACACTTCATTCAAATTTTTGTAATACTTGAGAAGAACTTGCCACTGGTCTGTTGCTTGCTACCGTTCATTAAATAGTGGTTATCTAGCAACATTTAAGCCAGAGTAGGCCAACCTTTGAAACAAAAGCCCACTGACAAAAAGGTGGAAAATTCACATAAAAAAAGTTTTGTGAGAAATGGTTTAGAGAGAAAGGAGTTTCAAATGGTCAGATACAGTATGATGCTGAGGCTGTGGTGAGGAGTTGTGTTGAAGCTCTACAAATTAACTTGATTTGATTAACTGTTGTTCAATAACCGTTGTGGAATATACTCAACTTTTGTTTTAAATTTTGTTCTGACATTTAAGTTTGTATTCAACATAATACCTTAACTCAATGAAATTTACTGAAGTTAATGTGACACATAAAGACAATTTAGTATTTGGCCAGTAAAAAATATGCTTGGCTGGTGGACTTTTTTAATCTACCAGTCCCCTTGGTAGGTGAGCCAGAAAGTTATTTTTGGACACTGGCTACAGAGCTTTGTAGGACTTTTCAAAAATAATTATGTGGAACTGCCACTTATTTTTCGTGTCAGAGGCTTAATTCAACGCAAATTACATTAAGCGGCTACAGTGTTTGATAAAGTTCAGAACTTGTTTGTAGGAAATGGAGGTAATGTCTTGTTAAAAAGTTGTCATTTATCTCTCTGTTGTACTATTAATTGTTTTGTCCATCGCTATCACCTTCCTGACTTGTTTTTTCTCTCCCTGAAGGACCAGCTTGATGCTGCTGTGAAACAGTTATTGGCACTGAAGGCTGAGTACAAACAGGCAACAGGTCAGGAATACAAGCCAGGTAGTGCTCCAACCACCACCCCTGCTCCCACCCCTTCCGTTGCCCCCGCTCCAGTACAGAATACCCCCGCCCCGTCAGCTACGTGTGGCTCAGGAATCTATGAGCAAGTGACTGAGCAGGGCAACCTGGTGAGGAAACTGAAGACTGAGAAGGCCCCCAAGGTGAGACTAACAAGAACTGGTAATAAACTGTGGTTGGTTCCATAAAAGTTTATAGAAATAAAGATGACATCAAGTCAGCTCCACCGCAACAGCTTCTAGTTCTCACAGCTTTATGTAATTTTTTCTTAAGTTACTTGAACCCTTCTGTCTCTTGTCCTCTTTCTGTCAGGACCAGGTGGACGCCGCTGTCAAACAGTTGCTTTCACTTAAAGTGGAGTACAAGAATGCAACTGGCCAGGAATACAAACCAGGTGTGGTCCCGGCTACCAGCCCTGCCCCTATCCAAGCTAGTCCTGTCCAGACCCAGTCTGGCTCTTCCCCTCAGGTGCTTTTCTCCCAGGTGTCCCAGCAGGGGGAGCTTGTGAGGAAGTTAAAATCAGAGAAGGCGCCTAAGGTAGGTCGCATTGATTTGCACCTGATTAAAGAGTGGCCTAGAGCTAAAATTGACCTATCCTACCTAGCTAAGAATCGGTTAGCAAATAGCACTCACTCTGAATAATTCTGTCATCTTGTTAGCTAGCTAGATGACAGATTGCTCAGTGGTTAAGGAGTCAGACTTTTAGTTCGGAGGTTGCCGGTTCGATTCCGGATTGTGCCAAATGTCATTGTGTCCTTGGGCAAGGCACTTTACCCAAATTTCTCCAGGGGGAATGTCCTTCAGCGCTCAACATTAGTGCTTGTTATGGACAAGTTAAAGCCTATTCATTGTTCTATGTACAGTAATCTTATAATTATTGAAATTGTTTGATAATTTATATTAAATTACAAAGTAGACTACACTATATCCTGCATCTGCATTCTCCGATCAGAATGCATTCCTGAATCCTTTGTGAAAGGTTTTAGCTATTTATTTCATTTTGCAGGACAAAAATGGGTATCGAACGATATAGTGTTAAGTCGTCATAAAGTATGACCTCAGGAAATCTTCACAACTGATATGGTGTAGCGGTTAAGGCATTCAAATTATAATCATGATCAATTTAATAAAAACATCCTAGACTATCACTTTTGTGAATAATCAGTGTGTAATAAGGTGATTGCGTTCCACTGTTTAATGGGTTGAATCACAAACATAGGGCTTAATGGCCAGATCAATTTTGATACTGTAACTAGACGGTCAGTCAGGCTCTGATACCGGCAAAATTCTACTCCATTGACTCCCTTAAAAACATCACCAGACCTTTTTCCCATGACTTACAGTAAGAGAGATCGCTTAGTGAACTACATCTCTTGTCTCGGACAGTATATGTCAGTAAATGGGAGGCTAAGGGAGTCAACAATATACTTAAGGTAAACGACTTGTTCTTCAGGGCATTCACAAGGATTCTCGTGTTATATGTCACAAAGCTATTTGTCTCCCGCTTTCTCCAACCAGAAGCATAACGAAATGCTAAATTGTTTGGCACATCCTCGCCAACGGAAAAGGAATCATAGCAGGAAAATATAAAAATGGTAACATCTTTACTTGTACAACCAAACTTTATTGCTAATTCATAATGACATTGCTGGTATTAGCTCAATGTCCATCATTACAATTATTACAAAACGTAATCCCATCTAAAATTTGTCTGTCATCTTGTGTCTGCTGATCTTCTCTAATAATGCTGCTACCCTCACAAAATGTGCATCATTTTTGTAGAAAGGTGACACCGAAAACAAAACAATTTCACCACAGTTGTCACTGGTTTTGTCCATGCATTTACTGACGTTCTCTAAAATATAATTGTCCTGTATTCATGGCCCTTCCTCCACCCCCTCACACACCCTCTTACACAAATATGCTAGCTGTAATATAGCCTAAATGTTCATTTACATAAGCATTGATCATGGTTGCAGTGGTAAAATAATCAGTGATAATTCGGAAACACATAAATGTTTTTTAGATCTTTCCATCAACACAGGACAAAGCTAAATTGGGTATGTGTGACACAGCCTAAGGTAACAGGGTGTGAAATATTTATTTCAAGCTTAGAGCTTTTCCATAGGCTAATGATGTCAAATATATGCAGATCAAATGTTCAATTGTTCTACAAAGCAAATGTGTTATTTGATAGTATTTCTTTGTTATTTCAATCACAAATATTTTTGATCTACTTATCTTGCTACAACATGAATATAGCCTAGGCTAAATGTTGAATTATGAGAAGCAGAGTGTTGTAGTAAAATAATCAGCGACATTTCTAATACACATGATAGTCACTTTATTTATACATGATATTGCGAAGACTAAAGTTAAATATTTTTTAATATACACATTATGTAGTTAATTCTCACCCAGGGCTAAAGATCTTGTGTCTGAGGGTATTGGACATTCAGCCATTGACAGCATTCATTCAGTGAGAGGTGCTTAGCGCCTGGGTTGCTTAGTGCCTGGGTATCAGATATCTGTCTCGGTACCAACATTAGGAGGTGTCTAATTTTGGCAATTTTAGTAGGAATTAGGGGTAAAAAAACATGGAGATCATCTATCAAAAGTTGTCTGTTTGAGATTTTTGAAAATTGGATAACGGAATAGTGTAAAATACACATTTAGGAAAGTTCAAGGAAGAAGGAGTGTGTAGCTTTCAAAATCACAGATTTATTTTAATTACAAAGTCAAACACCAGATGGGTCGGCGTTTCGCAGTTCTAGTGTTAATACATCATAAGTAAATTGTTTAAAGAATGCACATATATTTTTTATTTATTTATTGCATACACATAATCTACCATAGCAATATTCAAAGTATTTCTGACGTTTAATAGTTGGACAATAAAATTGCGTGTAATTTTCAACTCCGCGGGACGTCGTTTGCTGAAATTGAATCAGTGTCAGAAAGAGAGAAGAAATGTAAATCTTCTAAGCATTGCGCCAGAGAATATTTCTTTATAGTGAGGCTTAATACAATTTACCAACATTTTTGATTGTTTAAATGCATGAATATTATTAAAAGTTTGATCTGCTTAAAAAGAATAGTCACATTCAAGATGGAAGTCAAAGATTCTCCCCAAAAAGTGACTCTGTTACCATGGTAACTTTAAAGCGGCAGCTAGAATTCGTCATATGTTTCCTTCACAAAAGTTAACAAAAATGTAGCAGTATACCATGTATTCTAACTGGGAAAACATACATTATTTGAGAAACTTTTGTCTAACATATTGGTTAAATAATCGGAGTGACTGGTAGATCTACCTGCCAGAGACTAAAAATCTTTTGTTTTAGACCATGTTGTAAATGGGATGGCACTTCACATTCAATTGAATGTTTTTTAAGAGTAATTGGCTATTTTTTGTAGATTGCATCAAGGACACGGAATGAAGGCCATCATAACAATCCCTCCCTGAATGCAAATTAAAATGTACTGATTTACCATAAATTCCCAGGTTTCCAGATGTCAGAGGGAGATATGTATTGCTTGTTCCCCAGAATTACTGACATGAATGTTAATCACAATATTTGAAACTTCAGCTTTGGACAAGTTGTAAAAGTAAAAAAAAACATACTAAGTTGACAATAAAGATAATGTCAACCCCTGGTCCCTGTACTTACTGTAAGTCGCTCTGGATAAAAGCGTCTGCTAAATGACTCAACTGTAAATGTAAAAAATGTGATTGTTGAAAATGTTTGCAAATATTAGCAAAACAAAAATCTTTATTTTTATTCTTTGTAATGTGATTCAGAAAGGATAAGTAGATAGATGCCCCAGACAGATCGGCCAACACAACTAATACAAAACACTCTTCATTTTAACCCAGGACCAAGTAGATGGTGCTGTGAAACAGCTGCTGGCCCTAAAGACCCAGTACAAAGCCGCCACTGGAGAGGAGTACAAACCTGTGGTGGCCACCGGTGCCTCAGGTGGCGATGACAAGAACCGCAAGGACCGAGAGAATAAGTCTGAGAAACAGGGTGGAGGTGGAGGAGGAAAGAAGCAGCCGAAAGACAAGAGCAAAGAGGCCTCAATGGGAGGTTCAGGGGGAGGAGAAGGGGGTCCCAAGAAACAGACACGGTGAGAGGGGAGCGGTCGACTTGAAGGATGGGAGGGCAGGAAGCAGGGATAGATGAGTAGAAATCATTAGTTACTCTAAATGATGGCAGGGATTAACTAATGTCAGAAATGAAGAGATTACTTTTAAGAGGGTATTGTTGAATGGATGTTGTCAGGTGTGGCTCAGTTGGTAGCGCTTGGCTCTTGCGATGTCCGGGTAGGGCTTTCAGTTTTTAACAGGGTTACAGATACGAACCTGTATGCAAATATTTGTATGATGTAATGAAAGTGTTCCCTGTGTGGATTGATTTGGTGTGCCAAAGGTCCATACTGCTCCTAGCCATGTTTCAAATTGTCACTCATTTAAAAATGATTGAAAATAATATTTGAGTCTCGTCTATCATGACCACGTTTCATTTGAATGTGTCCCGAGAGATGTCTCATGTGGAAAGGTGTTAATGATGAATGGTTGTCCAATCAGAAATGTTGGAAGTGTTATAGGAAACAAATGCTCCTCGCAGGGCCAGACTATACTGAAGTCTTTCAGTTGTGCATTTGACTGCAGGATTGTGCTTATTTCCAATTGGGAGCAATTAGTCGTAAGAAATAACGTCAATTGCTGAATTAGAATTTCAGTTAAATTTCTGCATTGACTGCCTTCAAATGGAATTAAGCGCAACTGTCATTCCATTTACAGCATGACTAAGATTGGAAAGTTGTTTTATTTTATATTGCCATGACTTCCGAGATATAGGCAGGCTATATGTTTGCAATTAAATATGCAATTAATATTAAAAATAATTAATTTTACCTAACGTTTTAAGCAAGAGTTATTACTAACCCTGTTGCGTTAAATATTTTTCATTGTGTTACAGTTTAGAAAAATCTTAAGGTTTTTCATTGTTGAAATATTTGATCATCTAAAAGATTACTTGCCCAGCTAAATTTTTTTGAGAATTTCTGATTTTGTCAACTTCATGTTTTTTGCTCCACCTATACTCAAACTAATGGCATAGATATACACCAAATCTATGAAGTCATACTTGGGGAGCCAGAGCTGGCCAGCGATATACTCTTATTATTATTTTGAAAAAACATTGCGAGTAAATATGGGTTATATTTCATAGAAATCTGAAAACACTGGACCTATTAGGAAATGTCAACACTCAGGGTGTTTAAATCATATGGCTGTTGCTAAGTGTGAGTTTAAGCTGGATCCAAAATAAACCAAAAACATTGTAGAACATACTTTTGGATGAAAAAAACAAAGGAAGAACATGTTCTGATCAACTTATAGCTGCTACAGAAGATGAATTTCAGGTGAGTCTAACTGTTCTGTAAGGATGCATTTGATTAATCGATTAGTCAGTCAAGGGTAATTAGTTATTCACTACATGCAATTTGGGGGATTTACCATTGCTAAATGTGTGGTTTTGTCCTTCAATAGACAACCAAGAAATTGGAGTTAATACATTTAAATAACTGTCTATGGTTAATCGATTAATCAGCCCTAGAAACCATCAATTAATTCGGAAAAAAATGTATTGAACTCATGTTTTGTGTGTTGTGTTTTTACATTATAATTTTCCTTTTTGGCATTTACTTGCTGTGTTATCAATTTGTGTGAGATGAAATTTGCTAGGTTTGCAGCTTTAACAAATGTTTTGACAATTATGAAATGTTGAATGTATGTGTGCTTTAAATTATGCATTCTGTTTCATCTTACGCATTAGCTACTAATGTGATTCATGGCATAACTAGATTTGAATGAGCTTTGTGTGTTTTGCAAACAGATTATATAGAACCGGTTCATAAGATTGGATGTTTCATAGAGGACTTATTTGGTGCTGCATCTTGGAATTAGTTTGTAAGGAGCCATGGTTGATGCTAGGCTCAATTAGATTGGTCCCATACTGACAGGAATGCATGGTTAAGTGACTGACTGGATGTTGGCTTTCACACTGAAATGGGTTCATTCTTTTCCTCATTCAGGTTGGGACTCGAGGCTAAGAAGGAAGAGAACCTGGCTGATTGGTACTCTCAGGTTAGCAACCTTCATGTGCACTCCCATTGTTTAATTTAAATGGGAACAGTGGTCACATGATCATCACAAAAACAAAAGTGACCACACCTGCAGTCACAACCCACCCACATCAAAACATGGCATCAGTAAATATGTTGTCCCCACTTTTGCTGTTCATGGAGACGTGCATTTAGATTTTTAGGAATTAACTGCAGTTGTTTTGAGTAGGCAACTTTAGATGTATAATTGTCTTAGGTGATTAGAGATAAGGTGCTGCTTAACTGTTTGTTCAGTGGAACGTCTCCCGTTTGTGATTTTAACCCGGGCAGAAAACTTCAACAATAACACCAATTACAAGGTTTTCATTCCATGATGGAAAGTGTGCATGGGCTCACTGGGGTTAAAGGTTGTTCTTATGAGGAATGCAGCTATGGAATATAAGAATTTTATTATCTCCCTATTCCGCACCCCTCCAGGTGATCACCAAGGCGGAGATGATTGAGTACTACGATGTGAGCGGCTGTTACGTGCTGAGACCTTGGTCCTATTCCATCTGGGAGTCCATCAAAGAGTTCTTTGACAGGGAGATCAAGAAGCTGGGTGTAGAGAACTGCTACTTCCCCATGTTCGTCTCGCAGGCTGCCCTTGAGAAGGAGAAGTCCCACATCGAAGATTTTGCCCCTGAGGTATGTGTTGTGACGTGAATGTTCTACCTCTCGTTTTGGCATGTGGTATCAGTATATTTAGCTCTATTGGAAAGCTTACTTTTGTAGTGATTTGTGTGAGTAGATGTTTTGGAATTCTCACGGCTGTCTCTGATTACATTTAGTGTGGACATTAAGTATGAATGTGTATGGACTCATTCCTGTAAGCCTCCCTGGATGAAAGTGTTACAAGATGTAAATGTCAAATGGGGTAATTGTTTTTTGTATCCAACCCCTCAGGTGTCCTGGGTCACGCTCAGGCAACACTGAGCTTGTTTAATCGTTATTTGTATCCAACCCTCAGGTGGCCTGGGTCACACGCTCAGGCAACACTGAGCTTGTTTAATCGTTATTTGTATCCAACCCTCAGGTGGCCTGGGTCACACGCTCAGGCAACACTGAGCTTGTTTAATCGTTATTTGTATCCAACCCTCAGGTGGCCTGGGTCAC
>JACXGM010022921.1:0-16463 GCA_016801145.1 Umbra pygmaea | reverse complement strand
TTAGCCACTGGCTGGTGGATGCCCTAATTTTACCAGCCAATTCTACGAATTCAAAAATGAAAACGCATTTGCCTCTTCTATATTGCTTCAATACATCAAATTCATCATTAATATGTCTTATTAGCCAAATTACAAAAAAGACATGTTGTGAAGACAAGTCTGTGAGACGAATGATTTTTAGATGATTGACAAATTGTGCTAATCTGTGTATTGGATGTCCTACTACTATTTTTATCTGGCTACTTTTAGATGTCCAATAGTAGGTAATTTTACACTTTAGAGGTGTAGCCTAAAACTTTACTGTTGTAACCTATTCCACAATATTTATTTAATCAGCAGTTATTTTTATTTTTATTTTTGATGGATTTTTTCTCCAGCAACAATTGTCTTCCCAGCCAAATGACAATTTCTGCCTAAGCTACTGACTCAAACCAAAAGTTTGTTTTAGGACAAATTGAATAGAAAACAGCTTTAACACTGGGAAATCATGGTCAGTGTTATTTCTTCATGGGTCACTTTAGTCAGATAATATCCAGAACACCTGCAGTTAGAGATATAAGCCTTATATGGAGCTTAGTTTTTTGCCATCACGCCAAATGTATCATATCTATGGCAAATACTTTGAATGGATTGACAATGACAGATTAATTGTGAGTACAATCTCCCTCTCTAGTACCAGGCTAGCAAGGACTAACCTGAGTGTATGTATCCTCTATGTTGATGTCCACAACACACATTAAGAAAATAGCAATGGGAACACCAAAGTCCCCCATCAAGCGTCGAATCTAAAAGGAAGGAAAAGCCAACACTAAACAAGCAAATCTTTAAAAAAGTTTAACTGTTGCACAAGGCAGATTCCAACTTAATTGACAATTCATCTATTTCTATCATACCTTTCCAGGTAGGAAGGTTCCATTCTTAAACTGGCGCAGGAAGAAGGCAATGAAGAAACAGCCAAACATGAGACACATCGAGAGTAGGGCTGTGTTGGGGTAAGCCCGGTCCAGGATGTTAACCGTGGTAGTCGTGTTGCCTGTGGTGTTGTCATACAATTGGGTCCGGGTTACCACCACGTGCCATGGGTCCTCCACCGTGTCGTTGAGGTGGTCATAGTTTAGGACCAAAGGGTGGGCCTTGAAAACCTACACACATGGATATGCTGAATGTTCACCATGGTAACTTAATGTAACATTAATAACACTAGACCAACCTGATAACAGTAATAATCTTGAAATGATGTAATGTACATTTAATGACCATGGAGTAACCTAATGTAACAGTAATGACAGAGATTAACCTCAAATTACATTAATGGCAAAATTAATCACTGTGTAATAATCTGAGGTAACATTAATGATAGAGGAGTCACTTATTGTAACAGCAATATAACATGATGGATAGATTGAGATGGCGATGTGTACCCTGCTTAGCTTGGAGAAGGTCTCGTAGATGAAAATAAGAGAAATTAGAATGGAGAAGATCTCTTGGGTGAAGCGGGAGATGAAGCTGACCAGGAAACTTCCCTCACAAGCCACGATGGCCACCACAATGACCACTAGCCAAATGCCCACCCACACACGCCCCACAATGTACTCAATGCCCTGGGCCTTGCAGAACTGAATGGAAAAGGAATGGAAATACTCTGGGTTATTATTGCCAGTTGACGATATTGTGTAGTTGTGTTCTTCATTGGAAATGCCAAAATATGTAGCATTTTGTATAACAATGTACAATTCGCCATACATTGAATATTCTGAAATATATCACACCACAAAACATCACAGAATGGCTAATTTTGAGAAAAAAGCCACTCACAGCAAAGAAGGCCTCCTCAAACACCAACAGTGGACCTGAAAAGCCAATGACCAGGATGGGCTGTGCTGCGATGCTGCAGAAGATAACCCCCTGGACACAGGTGGAGACCAGGAGCTCAGACACGCCCATCATATTGTCCACCTTATCGGCTGCCACAAGTCATAAGGGAAGAAAAGTGAGGTGAGGATTTGGAGTTACAGACATGAGTTCACATAGTGGGGTCCTGTGTAGATCAGATGCAAAAGCAAAGCAATTGGACCACAAGGGTTGTGGGTTGTAATTCCTGGGGGGGCCATAAAAATGTATTTGATTTCATAGCCCAACTGAATAGGCATGAATTAGCAAACCATGTCCATTAATACTTGAATCAATGTACAGTGGGGCAAAAAAGTATTTAGTCAGCCACCAATTGCGCAAGTTCTCCCACTTAAAAAGATGAGAGGCATGTCATTTTCATCATAGGTACACTTCAACTATGAGAGAGACAAAATGAGAAAGAAATCCAGAAAATCTAATTGTAGGATTTTTTATGAATTTATTGGTAAATGATGGTGGAAAATAAGTATTTGGTCAATAACAAAAGTTAATCTCAATACTTTGACATATGCCCTTTTTTGGCAATGACAGAGGTCAAACATTTTCTGTAAATCTTCACAAGGTTTTCACACACTGTTGCTGGTATTTGGCCCATTCCTCCATGCAGATCTCCTCTAGAGCAGTGACGTTTTTGGGCTGTTGCTGAGCAACACAGACTATCAACTCCCTCCAAAGATTTTCTATGGGGTTGAGATCTGGTAACTGGCTAAGCCACTCCAGGACCTTGAACTGCTCCTCACAAAGCGACTCTTTCATTGCCCGGGCGGTGTGTTTGGGATCATTGTCATGTTGAAAGACCCAGCCACGTTTCATCTTCAATGCCCTTGCGGATTGAAGGTTTTCACTCAAAATCTGACAATACCCCCATTGCCCCATTCATTCTTTCCTTTACACAGATCAGTCGTCCTGGTAGGGTGCAAAGGGTTGCAGAAAAACAGGCCCACCCCCATGCTTCACACTAGGTATGGTGTTCTTTGGATGCAATTCAGCATTCTTTCTCCTCCAAACACAACAAAGTTCCATTTTGGTTTCATCTGACCATATGACACTCTCCCAATCCTCTTCTGGATCATCCAAATGCTCTGTAGCAAACCTCAGACAGGCCTGGACATGTACTGGCTTAAGCAGGGGGACACGTCTGGCACAGCAGAATTTGAGTCCCTGGTGGCGTAGTGTGTTACTGATGGTAGCCTTTGTTACTTTGGTCCCAGCTCCTTGCAGGTCATTCACTAGGTCCCCCCGTGTGGTTCTGGGATTTTTGCTCACCGTTCTTGTGATAATTTTGACCCCATGGGGTGAGTTCTTGTGTGGAGCCCCGGATGGAGGGAGATTATCAGTGGTCTTGTATGTCTTCCATTTTCTTATAATTGCTCCCACAGCAATCATAATTTATTCACACCAAGCTGCTTACCTATTGCAGATTCAGTGTTCCCAGCCTGGTGCAGGTCTACAATTTTGTTTCTGGTGTCCTTTGACAGCGCTTGGCCAGTAGAGTTTGGAGTGTGAATGTTTGAGTTTGTGGACAGGTGTCTTTTATACTGATTACAAGTTCAAACATGTCCCATTAATACAGGTAATGAGTGGAGGACAGAGGAGCCTCTTAAAGAAGAAGTTACAGGTCTGTGAGAGCCAGAAATCTTGCTTGTTTGTAGGTGACCAAATACTTATTTTCCACCATATTTTACCAATAAATTCATGAAAAATCCTACAATGTGATTTTCAAGATTTTTTTCTCATTTTGTCTCTCATAGTTGAAGTATACCTATGATAAAAATTACAGGCCTCTCTCGTCTTTTTAAGTGGGAGAACTTGCACAATTGGTGGCTGACTAAATATTTTTTTGCCCCACTGTAACAGCAATGCACAAATACATACACTCAAAGAGTTCTTACCTAGCAGTCCTCCAAATGTGACGGCAGGGGATAGGGCAGCAAAGTAGATGAAGATGACAGCTGCGAGGACCTGAGCATTGAGGGCATCAGTGAAGTCACTCATGTAGTGCTGGTAGCGTCTCTTAGCATCTCTGATCATACCACCGAACGGCCGACCTGTACGGACCAGAGGATCCTCAGGAAGAGGCCCAAAAGTGGAAACTAGGAAAAGATTAATAGGGAATGTTTGGAACATGCATCCAAATACATTTCTTTAAATGAGGAGGAATACTGATCTGCTGAATAGTTTGTGGGGACGGTTTAGAGAGAATATACACTATTACCTCCATCAGTTAACTACCAATTATGTGCTGTTGATAATTAATTAATTATTTAATTTGCAGTATGACTGTTAACATATCAAACCTAGGTTTCTTGACTCATGCCTAAAATATATTTATAAAATGGGTTCTGAGATACCAGCAATACAATTGGCTAAAATTGGGTTCCAAGCCTATAAAAATTCCCTGATATCCACACGTAGAATGTTGCCTTTTCATGATATATCACGACGCCAAACCTGAGGAGCTGATCAAAATAAAAACATGGCAGATAATTCCTCTCCACGTCTTAAAACCAAGTTTCCCAATAAGACTATCCATCAAATAAAAACAATTTTTAACATTCAATCCCACCTGTAGCTGTATAGTATGTCAACATACTGGCTTAATAGCCTACTTGTCCTATACTGTGACTAGTATTATAAAGTACACTACACAATTCTAACTCCGATTATGACACAAAAACTTTGCTAGTCTCTGAGTTGTCCTAGACGCCTTGATCTTTTCAGGCAGGTTTGATATTTTCAGTACATGATCTTGTCTTGAGGGATGTTCTGAACACAGCGAGGAGATGGAGCCAATGAGAGAGCAAAAACTTTGACGTTTCCGATTATACACTTGAAATAAATGGGATACTATAAACAAATGTGTGTCTCAACCATTCTCTAGTCCATATTTTGCACTATATGGTTGATGTTTACCACACTAATAACTGCAGAAACAACATGTATAAAAGCTGCTGGTATTTTTCAGCAATTTCAAATTCAATTTCAAAGTCACATGAATAGACAGTGTATTGCTTGTTTTTGTAAGACTTCTGCCAGTGATCCCCCTATATCATTAAATGTGTACCTAAAGCCTGCGCACCGTGGTTGTGGTAGTGAGAACTGCTACGTTACGATAACAAATTATAGGAATGTTGTGTAATTATGTAAGCAATACAGTGATTTTTGTAGTAAAATTTGTGTAGTGAACAGTATGTTTTTATGTCTCATGGCATGTAAAGATGTAACATTTTGGTGACAATTTGAGACATTTGTAGTTGGTTGCAACATGGACCTGAGAAATCAATACTCACTTAGATCCTTTAAAGTCATCAACTAGCTACTATTGCTAGGTAAGTTTTTCCTCCTGCAAGTCATGCAATCTCACAATCGTTTTATGTGTGCAACAATTCAACAGGTATTTTGCTTGGTAATAACTTGTAGATGCACTAGTAGAAGTTACATGCAAGACAAATTTATAATAAGAGACAATATGATTCCTTCGGCATAGAAAATGCAGGTAGATGAACATGAGCAGATGTTGGCTATACTCACTGCGTTTAAACCTGTGTCTGAATTTGATGGTTGAGACTGCATCAACTTAAAAGTTTGAAATTGTAAACAATAACATTTAAAATGGACTTGTAAATGTGTGCAATTTTATTCAAATTGAAGAAAAGTTACACAAGTTTTCAGACCTTTTATAAACGATGTAAATTATTAACTTAATAGGAACTACTTGTTTTATGTGGCATACTAACATGGCCACAGTAAAAGGAGTGCTGGGGGAAACGTTCATGTTAGGCTATAACTGCACGCCTCGCAAGATTTTGTTTTGATAAAAATACTAATTAAAACATTAATTTTCACAAATACAATGTTGGCAATGGTTTTATAAGTGCATTAACAAACTAAAGACTATGTGTTGCCAGGGAATAACCACACACTTCAGCAGGTGAGAAGCCACTCTGCAAAATATCACCCCCTGAGGTGTGCGGTTAATCCCTGGCAACGGACAGTCTGGAGTGTGTTAATGCCTGTGTATATGCTGATTTGACATTATGTTATTGTGTTATTGTAGAACATGTTGATGACCCTTCAATCACATTTGCGAGGCTTCACATCCAAGCGGACCACAGGGTCTGAGGGGCGGAGTCTCTTCTGAAGAAGTTTCTTCTGAAAGCTGATGATGGACTGGAGCATGGCCCCGTCCTGGATTTCTGTCGGTGGGATCACGATGCAGCAGTCCATGAAGTCAGTGAGCGATTCCATGAGCTCCCGCTCGCTTTGTGCCTGGAAGGCTGCCTGGTTGAAAACCTGGGTTGAAATAAAAAATAAAACATTTAATGTTTTATTTTTTGTGAGTTCTATCATTATTTCGAAGCTATGCACTTTTGTTTGGCTGATTTTTTTATACATAGATGTCCAGTAATAAAAACAAAAGAGCTAGTGTAGCCTGATTGTAATCACAACCATATTGGTACCAAGTATTTATAATTGGTACAGTATCTGTACTGAACAATTAATTGTGGTCTTCAGTAGTCCTCCAAGGCTTATGTACTGAACTTACAGTGCATCTAGAAGTTTTCACAGCGCTTCACTTTTTACACATTTTATTATGTTAATGATAACAATGTGAAAAATGCTGCACATATTTTTCTGTACCCTTCCCCAGATCTGTGCCCCTATACAGACAATTCCTTGACTTCATAGCTTGGTTTGTGCTCTGACAATGACTTCTAACTGAAGAGACCTTATATATAGAGGTGTGTGTCTTTCCAAATCATGTCCAATCAACTGAATTTACCACAGGAGTCCTCCAATCAGGTTGTGGAAACAACTCAAGGGTCATCATTGGAAACAGGATGCACCTGAGCTCAATTTTGAGTGTCATGACAAAGATTTTTTATTTTTTATTAATTTAAGACCTCAAACACACTTCTTTCACATTGTCATTATGGGGAAATGTTGAGAAAAATAACAACAAAATGTGGAAAAAGTGAAGCGCTGTGAACACTTTCCAGATGCACTGTATACAGCATGAGTTTCAATCAGGCCCTTTGCTCTTTTCAAACAAACTCTTACAATGTGTCTATAAAAAAGCATATTTTCCCAAATAACTAAAAATAAAACAGGTTAGGTTTTTCCCATTTGCCATTTCCTATTATTTGATATATGCAGCCCAAATTTCATGTTCATCGCATATAATTTCCTGTGCAGTATTGCACCTGTCCACATGCTGTTCTTTGATTTTAAAGTTTGATTTTTGCTGACTCACTTTGTCGGCCATTAGTGCCGCCATGGCACGACCAGTCTCATGGTAGTTCAGGTCACTCTTGGTGGGGCCAACCAGGAAAAATATAAAGCGGACTGGCACCGGGGCCTCCAGGGCTGAATCCAGAACCACAGCCTCCTTTAGGCGTACAAACGCTACTGTAGGCCTTTCCAAAAAGTCTAGAGCTCCTGGTACACACACAACCACAAACATAAGCATGGTTGGCACTCAATAAACATGCACGATTGCAAATGGAGGTAGAGTGTTTCTCTATGAAATTTTTAATGCACTTTAACTATGTCAATATGTCTTCATATTTAGTATGTTTTATTGCTAAACTACTTGCCACTGGGAAAAGCTCAATAGTTGTTGGAGTTACTGATAATAAGACAATTATAACATTTTATAGTAACACAATTGGCCAGAGCAATATAATTTTAAAGAGTAGGCCTAATTTCTCAGATAATCTACTAACGTAAAGCTCAGCAATTATTATACAGTAACTCTCATCCTCACTTTCAGTTATGACCCGCCCATTCAAACATAAAAAACAAGGGTGGATAGGGCTTTCGGATGCATGCTGGGTTAAGTATGAAGTGAGAAAGAAGGTTGGTTTAGGCTATCTCAATTAATAATATGGATGTAACGGTCAATATATATTGATTTTAATGTTACATATAAATTAATCGACTGCAGTACAGGAATACACCCAACTTTGTGATTTGTCAAACAATGTCAATTAAAATTAACTTGCCACATTTTGAATTAACTCCTGATGCCACCTTGATTTATAGTAACATTTGAAGAGGTACCACTTCTCCCATCTCTAAGGGAGTGTACTTAATACAAGAAACTTACCGTGATTGAAGGAAACACAGAGGAAGCAACAAGTAAACTTTCAAATTGAAGACTATAGGTGACAATTTAGGTGTTTTTATGTTTTTCTTTAACATTAAAATTTGTTTTTAATTAGTTTTTACACTTTAAAGTAGGTGCCATTTCAAAATATCAGTTTTAATATGTAACACTTTGTTACATACTACCTGAATAATGTACTCAAATTTGCCACTTTAAATTGGACAGAAAATGGTTGATAGGGGGAGTAAACCAACCATTATCAATTGTGTAAACAAGCATTATTTGGTGGTAGTATGGAAACTTGCAATCCCCAATTCTGTCACCGCAAGCAAAGATCCTGTTATTTCACATCTGATTGAAATTCATCTTGATTTTTCAAATGCTTTCGTAATGAAGTATTTTGCATTTTGACTAGTATTCGCTTTTTTCTTCAATATTACCATTGCCAAATCTATTGAAATTATAAGACTATACTTGTGTTTGCTGACACAAAGACTATACTGACACAAAGACTATACTTTTTATTTATTTATAAGACCAAATCAAAGACTCATGTTTTTTTCCTGATTGTTGAAAACGGAATACAAAGTACAGACATGTTCTGCATAGTCCTAAAATTCATATTTACATTTTCTAGGAAGACAAAATATTTATCATAGGTAATGTTCCATATCAGGGTGTCATTATCCTCGAATGGTTTTATCTCTCTAGTTTCATTTTGCCAGCAAGTCCTTCACTTATTGGCTCTGTGTTTGCTGTGGTTTCTTCCTATTTTGTTTAAAGAATCATAGACAACACATACAAATATTTTCAATAATTTAATACCCTTCCCTTGCATATTGGAAACCCTTCCCTTATGAACAAGATATTGAGCCTTTTTAAATATATTTTCAGATTCAAAAAATATTTTAGATTTTCACTTACCTACTAGCACCATCGATGCCTCGATGGGGTCAGTTGCATCTCTCTGAGGGAGGCAAAATAATGTTCGTAGTATGGTTAAAAATCTAAACTGGTGGATAAATGTATTGACATTCAATTGATATGTCATGAAATGTTCAGCAGCTATATATTTTTATAAAAAAAAAACTCTTTTAGTGACATACTCTCTCCTTGACTGAGAAGGTCTGCATCTCCATCCCCCTGACCAAGGGTTGGCTTTCTACTGTAGTTTGGCTAGTGAGAGAATCAAAGCTATGTATCAACATATAGTCACAGTTCTATGTACACTCTTTAGCTCAAGTTTCTTTTATTTCTCACAGGAGACAAAGATGTTATTGCAGTGTAAAAAAGTATTATGAAAAGTATTGTGCTCCTTAAAACAACCACACTGTCTTTTTCCAGAGCAGCCTGTTTGTCTCCCGAGGTTACCTGTGGGTATTTCTTTGTATACCGAAAAATGAATCTTGCAGTTTTTGGTTAAATCTTTCTTGGTCTACCTGATCTTGGCTTGGTATCAAGAGTTCCCAGAATCTTCCACTTCTTAATAAGTGATTGAACAGTTACTGACTGGAATTTGCATGGTCTTCTATGTTTTTATGTCCTTTTCCAAATTTATGCAGTTCCAGTACTTTTTACGCATGTCCGGGGGCCTCATTTATAAAGCTGGCGTACGCACAAAAGAAGACGTACGCATCTCTCTACGCAATAATTGGGATTTATAAAAAGCTAACTTGAAGGGAAAATGTGCGGTCCTTCACGGAAACTCTGACCCATGCGTACGCACAAAAACTGGTGAAATGAGAAATGGCGACACCGCCGGCAGATGTGTGATACACGTGAAGCTGTCTGAAACTGCAGACCAATGTGTAGCTAAACGAATCGAAATACTGCCTCTCATTAATAATTTGAACATTTCAAAAAAATCAATCTTACAATCAACAGCCTGTGGTGGAATATAAATGAAAGAAAACAAGATTGTAGGCAACTTAAATGCAAACGAAGACATATTTGCAAAAAGAACACTCAAACATGTTCTGTAATACTTTTGGCATGTTATGTAATTCATCCTCATAAATAATACGGTAAACAAATATCCTTGTCGATGCGTCCGTCTGTCCGAGCAGACATACATTCGATTAGATAGATGTCTTCATTTTCCACTGGGGAAAGTTGTGTTCATAAATGTCATCAGCTACGGAATCATGGTGTTCATGTATATGCCGTTAGTCCGTTTCTTTCCATCCATAAATTGTTCCATCGTGACGCATGTCTTAACCATTTTGAAAGATGGAATTAATTCCATTTGTGCATAATCTCATTTACAATTACATGACTACCGACATCTGTAACTGATCAGATACAATCACCTGCATGGTCATAAAAAGCCATGATGCCAACCCAATGCGTAATGACGCACAATGGCTGATCTTGCGCTGTTAGATGTGGCAAATGGAAGAATTCGGAGGGAACGCATTTTCAGACAGCAAGAAGACTTGCTGGCAAACGAGGACGAGTGCCTTATGAGCCGGTTCCGATTTCCTCGGGGCGTCCTGTTGGACCTCTGTGCTCTATTGGGCCCAGCGTTACTGGCGACTGGCACTTTCCAGAGGGAATTGGCTGACAGGTCTGGGATTTCTCAGCCAACCCTTAGCCGGATTATGCCAGACGTGTTAATAGGTTTAATTGGTTTGTCGCATGATTACATAAAGTTTCCTTACACTGCGGGTGAACAGGCGAACAAAAAAGCGCAATTCGCAGCTATGTCCGGTTTCCCAAATGTAATCGGTGCTATTGACTGCACTCGTTGCCATAAGGGCACCAAATGAGAATGAAAATGCTTTCATTAATCGAAAGCATTTTCATTTGATCAATGTCCAAATAATTTGTGATGCAGACATGTTGCTCACTAATGTAGTCGCTCGGTGGCCTGGCCCATGACTCATTCGTTTTAAGACACAGCAGTGTTGGGCGCAGACTCGAGGCTGGTGCTGTGCATGATGGCTGGCTTCTAGGTAAGTTTGATTAATAGAAATTATGTTTCTATAATATAGAAATATAATATATTTGCACATTTTTACTGTACTTCAGTAAAAATGTGCAAATTTTTACTGTACTTCAATGTCTTAATTTCTTCACTATCTTTCCAGTGGACAGTGGAGATCCCCTCAAGCAGTGGCTGCTTACGGCTTTCCTCAACCCACAGTGTGCAGAGGAAAGGCACTACAACATGTGCCACAGCCAAGCTCGCGCTATAGTGGAGCGCACCATCGGGCTGTTTAAGGGCAGATGGCGCTGCCTCGACTGCACTGGAGGGAGGTTATTGTACACTCCTGAAGAGGTGTGCCAAATCTTGGTTGCATGTGCTGTGCTACACAATGTGGCACAGCGTAAAAACGTGCCTGTACCCCCTGACGCCGATGGCTGTGTTGGACCCGACCCTGACCCCCATCACCTGGAATTTGAGCCAAATGCTACTGCTGTGCACCAGCGTTTGGAAGTTATGCATCGCTTATGAAGAGGAACAACAAAGGTATGGGAACATATTACTATTTATTCAGGAATTCTCTCCTTGTGGTGTTGATATCAGACAGAACACTCTTAATTTCTCTCAATTCCTTAGCCACCTCTCTGATGGAGTCGATAATTTTGCTCTGCAATTGCAGGACTGCTTCATTGAGGACGCGAACGCTGCTGGAGGGTTGAGACGCACGTGCCGTGGAGACGCTGGGGCCAGATGGCTGCTTGGCTGCAACACCGGAACCACTGGCCCGGCTGGAACACCCAGCGACTGAAATAAAGATTATTTTGTATGAATGAAGTGTCATTGTGTAGCCTAAATACATGTGATTTGACTGCAATTTTACTAATTTCACTTACCTGTGTCATCCGGTGTCCCCTCCGCCTCACTCACCACTCCACTTAGGAGCTCCTGCTACATACACAGCCTTAAGGGCTTCCCCGATGATAGCCGCGAGTCTTTCATCAAGAGGGGTCAGCTCTGGTGTCCCCTTTCCCCCACCTGTGGCAGACACACTTTGGCGATGAGGCGCTAGAAGCTTCTTGGCATCGACATTGATGTATGACCACTTTTTTTTTACTTCGACTACGGTCCGAGTTTCTGAAGCTGCGGCATTCACAGCGTCTTTAACCTTTTGCCACTCCAATGCCTTTGTGGCATTAGTAATTGCCACACTGTGTCCTCCAAACAATATTTTCCTCCTCTTTTCCACCTCGCCAACAATTATTTCTACTTCACATTGAGAGAAGTTTCTTTTCTTGGTTTTCCTCTCTCTGTTCACCATGATTTCTCAATCAATGAATATTAATTTTGGGGCGTTTCACTGACTATTTATAGGCAATTATAGGCGTGACATGCAGCCGCAAAAGCTGCGCCAAATTTAGAGTTGATTGTGATTTATAAAGGGAAAACAGCGTAGGACGTGCGTGCGCATGGTTTCATATATTTTTCAAATATTTCTTTGCGTACGCACGTCCTATATTTCGTCCGTACGCCACTTCTGACGCAAATCCACCGCAAAGTTTAATCCTGTTTTGAGTGTTAGGAAAGGCGCCAATAAATAATATGCATTATTAGGCTATTATTAATATTATCTTTTTAAAAGTACAAGATCAGCTATTGTGCGTCATTACGCATTGTGATGGCATGGTTTTTTATAACCATCAATTTGATTGTATCTGATAATTTACAGATATCAGTATTGATCTAATTGTAAATTGAAAATAGTTATGCACAAATGGAAGTTCTTGCACCTTTCAAAATGTTTCAAAATGCGTCACGATGGAACACATTTAAAAATAAAACAAACTAAAATCATATAAATAAACACTATGTTTCT
Organism: Umbra pygmaea; assembly: GCA_016801145.1. Lineage (NCBI taxonomy): Eukaryota > Metazoa > Chordata > Actinopteri > Esociformes > Umbridae > Umbra > Umbra pygmaea. The sequence continues at coordinate 3,644 of JACXGM010022921.1, read as the reverse complement.
GTATCTGATTACGACATTTATACTATCAAAACAATATTCCCCAATGGACAATAAAGACTATCTATCTATTATCTTTGTATCTATCTATCATCATCTATTTATCTATCTATCTGCACCGCCAGACAGAGACATCAACAAGAATATCAGTTTTAAACATGATTTTGTTCTGGTTACCAAATTATTTATGAGGATGAATTACATAAATATGCCAATATAATTACATAATATATTTGAGTGTTCTTTTTGCAAATATGTGCAATGTGTGTTTCATTTGCATTTACGTTACAATCTTGCTTTATTTTGTTTGTTTTTCTCTGCAGGCTGTCAATTGTAAGCATTGCTTTGTGAAATCTTCATATTATTAATGAGAGGCAGTATTTCGATTTAGTTTACACAACACTCTGCACTTTCAGACAGATTTACAGTAGCCTACGTGTTTCATCCATCTGCCGGCGGTATCGCCATTTCTCATTTCAGCCGTTTTTGTGCATACGCCTGGGTCAGAGTTGCCATGAAGGACCGCACATTTTCCCGTCAAGTTTGCTTTTTATAAATCCCAATTATTGCGTAGAGAGCGGTGTACGCCTTCTTTTGAGCGTACGCCACATTTATAAATGAGCTCCCTGGTGTTGAAGTTGTGTTGTAGGCAGTAATGCATCCTGTCATTATAGTCTCAATTGGACCCCTGCAGAAAAATAAGAGCTCTCTGGGACAAGCCTTCTGAGGTTGGACAGATGCTGCCGTTCCTTCTTCATCATGGCGGATGTGTGCAGTAACTACTCTAGCCTCACAGAGGGGTGACAAGAAGTCCAGGATCCATTTGCAGATGGTGGCATGTAAGCCTAGTGGCTATGAGCTTTTTGATGTGTAGGGAGGGTACTATGGTGTTGAAGGCTGAGCTGTAGTCAATGAACAGAATCCTCATGTATGTATTCTGTTTGTCCAGGTGGCTAAGAGTGGTGTGCATCGCGGTGGGCAAAATGAAGTGGGTCCAGTGTATCGGGAAGGGAGGAGACAATGTGTTTTTTGAATAGCCTCTCAAAGCACTTTATGATGATATAGGTGAGTGCTACGGGACAATAGTTGTTCAGTTCCTTTAACTTGCCTTCCTTAAGAATGGGGTTGATGGTGGTTGTCTTGAAACTCTTTATGAAGATATAGGTGAGTGCTATGGGACAATAGTTGTTCAGTTCCTTTACCTTGCCTTCCTTAAGAATGGGGTTGATGGTGGTTGTCTTGAAGCAGAGTGGAATGAGGGCCTGGTGGAGGCAGGTGTTGAACATGTCTGTGAATACCTCTGCTTATTGATCCGCACACACTCGCAGGACCCTGCTGGAGATGTTGTGTCGTCAAGCAGCCTTGCAGAAGTTAACACATTTGAAGGACTTACATACGTCCTCTGTGGTGACTGACAGGATAGGACCCTCCCTATCATTAAACACAATGATGTGTGTTCAGAATTCTGAAGAGTTCAGATCATCTAGTAGAGCTTTGTTGCATTCCACAGCACAGTTTATATTTCATGTTGCTCACATCACCAAGTTTACTGGCAGTGTTTGAAGGCAGTATTCATGTCAATAATCAGTTCAATAATACTGCTATCTATCCACAGTTTTTGGTTAGTTATTCCAATAGTAGAACCCTTTTCACAGAGGATTGTACATGGAACCAATAAGAATGTACTTAAATATATACCATAAAGCCTTCTTTGTACTACAAGCTGTTATGCTATGAAGACAGCCAAAGAACCCTCTTAGAAGAGCTGCATTTACAAAAGTGCTGTATTTAAATGGCCTAGTGGCTACAGCAGGTACCATACAGTTGAGTTCAAAATAATAGCAGTCCAACCAGATTAATGACGGTTTTGGGTAGAAATCATATTTCGACATGGCAAATAATTTACTAATAGGTGCATTAGAGTAAGAGAAAACCAACAGTCATGACATGCATGCTGCTGATTCTGTGTATTTGAATCATCATTTGAAAGGGACATGTTCAAAATCATAGCAGTGTGGAGTTCAAGCAGTGAGGTCAGTCATTCTGTGAAAAAGCAGGTGTCAAACAGGTGGCACTTCTACAAGGATGAAGGCAGCAAATGTTGTACATGTGCAGAAAATGATAGGCTGCTCAGCTAAAATGATCTAGAATGCTTTCAAATGACAACCAAAACCAGAAAGACATGGAAAAAAACAGAAAACGACCATAATAAATGATCGAAGAATAGCCAAAATGGCAGCCTCAGCCAATGATCAGCTCCAGGGTGATAAAAAAAGATCTAAAATTACCTGTGAGTACTGTTACATTTAGAAGATGCCTATGAGAAGACAAGATATCAGCAAGAAGCTTCCGCAAGTCCCATTGTTGAAAAAACAACATGTGCTAAAGAGGTTACAATTTGCCAAAGAACAAAAATTAAAAAAATTAAAAGACAAATGGTGCAACATTTTGTGGACTGATGAAAGCAAGATTTTTCTCATTGGGTTTAGGGGCCGCAGACAGTTTGTCAGATGACCCCCAAACACTGAATTCAAGCCACAGTACACTATTAAGACAGTGTTGCGTGGTGGCGCAAGCGTCATAACGTGGATATTTCTCATAAAATGGTGTCGGGCCTATTTTTTGTATACCAGTGATCATGGACCAGTTTGAATATACCGAAATACTTCAACAGGTAATGTTGCCTTATGCCGAAGTGGAAATGCAGCATCATGGTTCTAGACCAACAAGATTAATGTTATGGAGAGGCCAGCTCAATCCCCGGACCTTAGTCAAATGGAAACCTTATGGGAAGACATCATAAAAGATTTTTCTGAGGCAAAACCAAGAAAAGCAGAAGAACTCTGGAATGTAGACCAATCATCCTGGGCTGGAATACCTGTGCACAGGTGCCAGAGGTTGGTCGACTCCATGCAACACAGATGTGAAGCAGTTCTCAGAAACTGTGGTTAAACAACTAAATATTATTTCAGTGATTCTCAGGACGGCCAAATCTTCAAACATTTTTCAGTTTATACAGTAAAGGTTTTCAGTTTGTAAAGACAAATGCAGACACTGCTATTTTTTGAACAGCCTAAAGCTGGATTCACACCAGATCCGGCAAACTGGTTGCATTGCGGTGGAAGTCCATTAATTTCAATAGGAAGCAATGTGCACCGCTGCGGCAAATCTACCGGAACCGGCAAAATGTGGATGCGGTGCGGCGGGTGTGTCGAGGTGCTTTGCTGTACGGTGCCAGAACTGGAAGTTGATTTACCTCAGAGAAAGAGCTAATATGTCACTTTCATCTATGGCTGTGTGAGATTGCAAGACAAGCTTTGATAGCTCAGTAGATAGTTTTCGTATTGTCAATTAATACTAAACTGAAAACAGCTCCTGTCATTTGCCTTGCTGGAGGTGGACAGTTGTATGCAATGTGGCCTATCTCGTAAATGCGGAAGATTGATTACTATGAGAGGCCGTATAGGCCATAATTCATACTTGGTCTCACATACAACACCATAGCCTCACATATATACCATTATACTTTCACATATATACCATTATACTCTCACATATATACCATCATACTCTCACATATACACGTATAACATTATACTCTCACATAGATACCATCATACTCTCACATAGATACCATCACACTCTCA